>ML686195.1:2676722-2714399 GCA_007922175.1 Pelusios castaneus | reverse complement strand
GTGTGTGTGTGTGTGTGTGTGTGTGTGTGTGTGTGTGTGTGTGTGTGTGTGTGTAAAAAACATGCCCCTTTTCACAGAGATATTTTAAATTGCCTGTTTGTCAGTTTTACAAATGTGTGTATATATAAGCAACCCCATGGGTAACGCTGCATTAGCAAGCAGCCAAACTTCACTTTCATTTGCACATTCTTATTTTACAATCAGAATTAAAAACATTTACACTCTATTCAAAGTGAGGGACAAACAGTGGTTTTAAAGTTTCCAGGGTTTTTATGAGAAAATGAAAGAAAAATGTTCTTCTGGATGTACTGTGCCTTTGGCTCCATTTGAGGAGAGGGGGGAAAAAAGACAGAGAAAGCTACTGTGAAGGTCACAGAGTGAAAGAACTTCCTCAGGGCACAGAATAAATTAAATCCCAAGGAAGAAATAAAATGTGATTTCCAGAGTGTGAGGCACAAACTCAAAATGACAATGATTGACAGCCAAACTATATCCGTGCAATATCGAAGACTGCACGTTCTCATTTACCTCAGTGTAGCCAGCAAGCGCCCATTAAACATCCGTCTGATGCCCAAATTAACCTTCTTGGCAAACTGAAAGAGGCACAAACTATCATAATCAACCTTTCATTATCACAGCAGCCTCTAGTTAAAGGGTCAGAATAATTGTGCCATCAGAGCCCTGATTGTTTTCAATCAACAGACGGCTGGAGTGACAGCTCAGTGATGGAGGAGTTTGATGAAACCGCGCCAGGCCTAATCAGAGCAGATGAAAGGAAGGCATGATTGGTGCAAATGAACAGTCGTGCCTCTCTTTTTCATTTACAATCTGAAATTACTCTTAAATTTACAGGGTTTTTTCCCTCTCTTATGAGTACCTCTGAAAGAATGTTTGGCTTATTATGAGTTCTGTCAGCGCAGAGTTATAAAACACAGGTAGGGTTTTCAGCTGAGGCTTTAAGTGGGTATTCAGCGTCATTTTAACAAATTCACTCTTGAAAAGCACAAAATGACTAAGACTTCCAATGACCTAACCTTTCAGTGCTGTTTGATTAGCAGAACCGTTTATCACAGCGAACACTTTTCATGATGAAAGAAGATACAAAACAGATGGGCAAAGATCTCCTGTAAATGTTTTTTTCCTAACTAATACATGGATTGCATTACTGCTCTCCTTTCTACAGAAAACTTTAAAGAATGTCACATTAATAATCTTTTTCCTCTTAGCGTGAATAACAAAACCCAACAGAGTTTGTTTGGAGATTAAAAGGGAAATCAGTTACTGTGCTCCAGATACCAGTAGGCAGGCTTCCTGATAGGCTGTAGTTGATTCAGGAGTAAGATCTAGAGGGATGGGAAGTGAACCTATTCGTGTAGGTGGTTATTATTACACTCATCATCAGTATGTGATCAGAGTGCCTTACAAATTTTTAAAGTTAATTTGGGCCTTCTTTAACTAAAAATTGGAAAGATTGTAATAGGCCAGCTGTATGTAACTCTGCAGCCCCAAAATCCACTTGCACTCTGAACTCACAGCTTTTCACTCGAGCCACAAGGTGTCCCATCATTCTAAAGGCTATTGAAATGAAAGCATTACAAATCAAAAGGAATCTCTTTGCACAGCTGAATAGGGCAGGTATTTCAAGAGGAGAGTGGTAGATCCTTTCTTCCGTGTTTGTGGCCAGCATCAGATGTTTTCTCACCAATCAGGTACCACTTCCACATATCAACATTCAGGTCAGTGCAGCAAAACAAAAAGCTTAGCAGCAAAGATTAATGTTTGTCTGAAGCGGAGGGTGGAGGGAGAAAGCTGATGCTAATGCAGAAGGCTCTAAATAATTTTGCAATATTTTCTGCCCATTATGTGCATGCTGACTAATGAAGGATTTAATTCTTTAATGGGTTGGGTTATGAACAGAAGTAACACACATTAACCAAGTTAATGAGGAAACCACCATAAACAATCAGATAGCAAAGGACCGAAACTGAACTTGTGACAAAGTGGATTCTATTTTATTTTGTTTGTGTTTCCTTCAAATGTACTGAATTTTAGGGCCAACAACAATGTATGTTTTTTTGGAAAACCTGGGGCTCTGGGCAGTACTGCTGGGTATCAAATGGCATTAACCCTCATGCTTCAACACTTAACACAATCTCTACATGCTAAGGACAGGATGAAGTGTAGATTCTCTCACATTTCTGGGATCTTTCCTCTGACCCATCTGGTAGTGGAACAGAAGGATCATGAGTCTGATTCAATAAGGCAATTCCTACATTCTTAATTTGCACATGCTTCTTTTTATTTGGTAAATGAAACAACCTCATTACCCCAGGTTGTTCAATGACTCCAAAAACACCATAATCAGAGCCCCTGAAGCGTCACAGAATCCAAAATGAAAGGACAGATTAGGCACAATCGGGTTAAAAAAAAAAAAAGGTTGTGTAGGGGAGCACTGAGCCCCTTCTTCTGCTAAAACCTGTTGGGAGCTCCCCAACCTCTACATGGCTTGGGTAAGCAATGGTCCGTGACAGCTCGCCCTCCTTCTTAGCTAGCACAGGTGAGAGCGCCATCTCCCTCGAATTTCAATCTTTAAACCACTATCTGTGTCCATTCCTTCCCAAGTCTATGCTACTTTTCACAATTAACATACAAAGTCGATTGGGCTCTTGGGAATGTTGTTGAGGAAGTCTGTAACCAAGAATGCTACTGTTAAGAAGAAAGGGGTAGTAACCTGTCTCCTTATAGGAGGAACCATCCACTGCCAGGCATCCAGGTTCTGGATAGGACAGAGAGAGGAACTGGAATTTCCAAAGGACCAATCCCTCCTCACCCTTATCTCTCTTGGCTTTTCCTCATTGTCTGACATACTGAGATTCTGGGCTCTGTCTATTTCTTCTTCAAAGTTCCTATTATGTTGGCTGCCCTGCACGCACCAAGTGGACCCCTGCTTCAGCAGCCACTGCCACCCCACACTTGTGGAGGCAGAATGCACAAAGTCCTAACCTAACATTTATTCCCAAAGTGGAATCTGAGAGAACAGCTGATGGACAAAGAACTCACATACATGTCAAGATGAGGACTCCTTCTGCAGTTAAACCCACCTACAGTATTCAGACCACTAACAGAGGAACCCAGGGAAAGGGTTTTATAGGGGCCAGCAACAGGCACCTTCATGGCCTACGTGTGCATGGCCTGGCCCAGCAATTAGCATCTGGCAGGGGCCACGGGATCAGGAGTCATTTCCCAGGAATCAGGTTGAGTCAGAATACTGGGAGGTCAGGACCAGATGACAGAACTTGGAAAGCAAGTACCAGGAGGCAGTTAGCAAGAGCCAAGCTAATAAGGATGCCAGGTCATCAGGATCAGAAGGCAAAAACGAGTAAATCTCAGACCAGCAATCCATAGCAGGGTGAAGCCCAGTTGTACAAGCCAACTTCCTGATTCTTCCTCTAGCTTAAATAGCAGCTAGCCCTAGGACCCATTCGGGGGCCTGGGAGGTCTCCAAGCCAGAGGAATGGGCTTGTGCCCAAATTGAGCTTCATTAATCCCAGTTCCAGCCACTATCTATGAGCTGCTGGATGCAGGATTGGAGTATGAGCACTCCCAGGACCCCGCACTGCCACAGACCCACATCCAAGACGTGTAGAGCCTGATAAGCACAGAGAGGGGGAAGGCCATCTCCCAAAATATAAATTAACTAAGCTCCTTGTGCATACATGATGAAAAAGAGCAGTAGATGAGTCTGAGTCTCAAGAATGGCGTGGAGCAGAAGATAGTGAGTGATCTCATTTACATGTCCGTCTGCTCTTGTAAGCGGTGCAATTTGCTACTGTGAAGTTTCTTGGAAGACTTCCTTGAGAAGCCCTTGCTCAGCTAAATACAGACTTTAATGTCTCAGATTCATGGACATGGCTGGTATATTGTTGGTCTTACCTCTATATGCCTTAATAATGACAACCACAGAATGCAGCTTCATAAAAGCAGGTTTTGTTCCCTGAATTAGCTAGTTTCTGAGAGTTGACATTTTGTTTTTAACTTTCATCACTGAATAATGTTCAGTCATCCAGCAATCTGACTGTCTGGTTTTACAGTCTGGTAGCATAAATGATAAATTATATTGTAATTTAGGTAGAGGTACATAATGCTGCTATATTAATAGCAATTGAATTAATCAGAATTAATGGTGTTAAAGTGAATCACAATGGATTAAAATGATTTCTCACTTATAAGATATATTTCCCTAAAATGCTTAAGCTTTAGGGCACCATTCATCACTCTTTTAATTGCTTAACTTCTTTGTGAGGCTAGTCAGATGC
This sequence comes from Pelusios castaneus, assembly GCA_007922175.1. Lineage (NCBI taxonomy): Eukaryota > Metazoa > Chordata > Testudines > Pelomedusidae > Pelusios > Pelusios castaneus. The sequence continues at coordinate 2,710,083 of ML686195.1, read as the reverse complement.
ATTCTCCTACACTGTTCTCACCCCAAAGAATGAGAAGAATACATACCCTAGCTGAGGTTTAGCAGACCAAATACACCAGGCTGAAATTTACTGGTGCATCTCTGTGCCTCACAAACTTCAATGAATTTATCCTCACAATAGCCTACTGAATTATGGAAGTATTTGCAATTATATACTGAAAATGAGCAACTGAGGCCCTAAATTGCTCACAGTTACACAAGATGTCTGTAGCAGAGCCAGCAATCAAACCTGGATCTCTGGCACCTCAAGCCAGTACCTTAAGTGTAAGACCATCTGTCCTTCCCTAAATCAGTGGTTATCAACCGCTGTGTTGTGACACAAAAGCACGTCGTTGCACAGTGGCTGTGTGTGTCGCTGAAACACTCCCCCAAAACAAACCCACACAGGCCTGGGTCATCTTTTGGCAGCGAGGCGAGTTGCAGGCAGAGGGTTATGTACCGCTGCCGAAATTTCTGGCGGCAGTAGCTTTTTGTGGGGACTGCCCCTTTAAGAGCCGCTGCTGATATTCTGCGCAGTGGCAGCTTTTTGCAGCGGCAGGGGCTGCTGCTCCTTGAAGAACTGCTACCGAAAGAACCCACGGCAGCAGCTTTTTTTTGGCAGCGGGGGCTACTTTTATTTGAGCCACAACCAAAACTGCCAGCATCGGAGGGGGGCGTTCTATGCCACGCACGGTTGGAAGGGTTCCCAACCGTGTTGTGACACTAAAAGGGTTGAGAACCCCTGCACTAAATGATAATACTGTGCAGCCCCTTTCTCAGACCCATTGTTTTACACAACACTTAAGACAGAAATAATTTTTGTAAGTGAAGGGGAACTTTTGTGAAACCTCTAGGCATTTTCTAAAACACCTCAAAGCTTTGCAGAATATTTTAGAACTTAATAAAACATATATTTTCTAATGATGGACACACTCATTTCATTTGGAGTAATGGATGAAAGTTACCAACACTACTGAAAATTTTACCTAGTAACACTTATTCTACTATTTCTGTTTTTTATATTTCCTAAAATTAATCTAGATCCAAATTTAGACAGAAATATTGACCAAGTGAACCCTGTGTTGAATCTAAACTGTTTTCAAGATACAGCCAAAACCTTAATTTTATGAGTCTGAAAGCTTCTATGAACACAGATTTTGTAAAAGCAGAGTGATATACGCTCGCCTACAATCGGACTAGGAGATGCAAAGGCACTTTAAATGCAAGTTGGGGTTTACTCACAGAACATAAGGACTAGAAAAAGCATGTCACAAAAATTGCAAAAAGAAGGCACTTTTTCAGTTGAAGGAATGTAAGAAAAAAGTGCTTAATTTCCTTGTATTTTCAGGAACAAAACTCTGCTTCATTGTTAACTTTAACATTTTGAAAATTTAAAGATCTGCTTTTTTCACGGGCACATCTGAGTATATTATCAAGATCTGTTGGCTTCTAGTCTTGCACCATAATCTTCTCAGTAGAAAGCCAGCTAACACTCTGTCAAATCTCAAGCCACAAAATAAAGTATGCTAAAACTACAATATCTAGCTATTTTGTAAGCTAAGACAGGACAAATCAGGTCACTACATTTGACCTGAAATTACTACATGAGGCTTATTTGGGCCTTTGCGGCACCATATTGCTAGGAAGCAGCAGGATTCCTCCTTGAGCTCCTCGCACCAGGGGGAGCAAAACCAGCCTATATTTTACAGGGAGGAAAACATTGCTACACAGTTTCAAAGGGCACAGCATAATTCCCTCTGTGCCCTCCACTGTCTGGTGCATGTTGTTGATGCAATGAACTGTCCCTTTTGGGAGACCTGTGGGCTTTAGGAATGGACTCCTGTACCCTCTTCCCTCCCACTCCCTGGACATTTTGTGCAATGGAAGAGCATCAGGGCTCCCTAGGGATGAAATTCCATTGTTACAACCAGCTGCTGGCTTGAAGAGAATTTATATTAGTGAGCGCCCCCTGGAGCAAAGAGTTTTGATATTCAACTGTTAGTGACCACTCAATAGTCCAGTGCTTCTGAAATGAGCACATCTGGAAATTTAAAGAAATAAATAAAATAAATTAGTTAGGGCTGATGGCAGTGGAAAGCCTATACTTGCTGCTGCAATCAATGTACCTTTTTCTTTATACAAGATTGTCACAGAGAAATGAGGGCGCCAAATTACAGCAAGTAATCTACCAGAGCACATGGGAGCATAAACAAATGGGGACAAAGGGCCAGGCACCTTGCTGTGTCCTTTGGAATAGGTCCAGCCACAGAAAAGAAAAGGTAAAAATTAGGAAACAGTAAAAAAATATTTGCTGAACAGATTCTAAAAGCTGGTAATGAACAAACAGCTCCCAGCTCACAAACAGATTTGTCTAGCCATCCCTCTCCACTGCTGTTTGATCTCAATCTAGGAGAATGAAGTTAGCAATTGCATTAGATCAATTTTAAGCAGGGGGGATGAAATGAAGATAATAGCTTTTTCTGTAAAGTTTAGATTAGACTAGGCTTTAGATTTGCATTGGATTTTTAAACAATGTTTTTGAATAAGATGTAACAAAGTGCACAGAACTTTCAATAGCCATATTCTAAATGATGCAGATTTGGGTTATGTGTGTTATATTATTTAATAGGCAGAAAAAACAGAATTCTATGGGAATGAAATAGGATTCTAGAGAAATTAATCTAAATACATATTCTATTTTTCAATGGATTTTAACTATCCTATAGAAATCTATTGTTGCTGTATAATTTTCTGTGTAATTTTATAGGCTGATCCCACAGATATATAGAAAACATTTAATTTTCTATTATATTCTATAAGATTTTTCCATAAAGGTTTATATGATATTACCATCTCAGGCTCTATGCAAATCCATACAATTAAAATGCATATTCATCACCGGTTTATATATATATATATACTCTGGACTATGTTGTCATATTACTAAAAAATTGTTAGGGCCATTTTCCCCCAAGGTGTGTGCCAGTTTTGTGCCTACAAAATGGAAGAATGAACATGCAGCTCCTTGCATTTACATGTGTAAATGTGGCTTCTGTTATCCAAATGTATGCTTTTTGTAAGTAGAAGATGTGTGCACACACTTTTTGCAAGCACAACGTGAGTTTTATTTTAAATACCTTGAAATAGTTAGGCAGCTTTTACCAGTCACATCACAAATAAATAAATAAATCCTGCTGCAGTTAATGTATTTTAAATAAACCAACTCTTAAGTTCTTTGGTAAAAAACCTCCGTAACTCTGCCCTTTTAGATTTCCTAGCCTGATACTTCCTGAGTTTGTCTGTTTCCTCCTCTCCACTTCAGTACCTTCATTATCAGACATCTGATTGCAGAAATCCACTCAGAGCACATTATGAGCTAGTAAGACATCTCTAAGCACTGCAGGAGCCTATTCCTAACAAGAATGGGCCCAGTAATGTTAAATGTAGGAACATTTATGCTTTTTCATGTCAGCAGCCAATTTGTTATTTGTTTTTCATGAATTCTGCCAAGAATGTGTCTCAGAAGACAGAGCAATGGCAATAAAAAAAAAATCTTTTAGGACTTACTGTTCCACTCAGATTTATTTTTTTTTTAAACTACAAAAAAGAACAAGTGAGTACATTAGATGTTATTCATTTGTCATTTTCTAGCACAGAGCACTTTGCATTTTAATCAACTGACCTTCTGCTGATAACGTTCCCAGTTTTGTCGACTCTGGCTGAATCGTCAATCCCCATATGATGGCCTAACAGATTAATTCATTACTTTTTTTTAAGTAATAGATACAATTTTCAAAATTAGCTAAGTGGCTTTGGAATACTATTGACATTTTAAACAGTAACGGTGGTACTTAGGAGCCTCAGTTCCATTGATGTTCAATGAGGCTTAGAGTCCTAAGAGCTCAGGTCACTTTTGAAATGGGACTTAGGGACATATCTTCACGTTATTTAGGTGCCTAACACCCAATCACAGTTGGATGCCTGAACACATCAGAGGATCCGGACATAAGATGCTGTTGAACATTCAGTGTGACCAGCATCATAACATTTCCAAAAGGTGGTGGTAATTTGCAAACCTTTAAATGGCTTGGAATCCAGTTCTCTCTCCTCCCCTCTCTTGCTCTATCTCAGCAGGTACGATACACAGGAATGCTTCTGCTGTGCAACCTTAGTGATACATTTACTGAAATGGGTAGTCAGCACTCTCTATGGAAGCCTCATCTCTAGCATTTGCTCCCATTGAAGTCCCACCGCAGTCTGAGTTAGGCAACCTTTGAGAAGTAATGCAAAACTCAACTGTTTAATCATTTTTTAACTAATAAAAATAATTACAATTGTGTATCTAAGAGGCTTATATTTAGCAATGTGAGAGCAAGCGGTTTCAGTGGCGATTTGGCTTAGACATCTATAATGACTGTTGCTTTTACTTTTTGCACTTGTACTTCAATTTCCTCTGGGAGGTGTGTTATCATTGTGTGTATAAATAAAGTCAAACCTATAAACCCACTGTTCCTCCTCTCGACACTGTGTCAGTAGCTTTAACAGCAGCAGAACACTGATGACCAAGAACACTTCCATTACTTAAATATACACTTGTGCAATGTTACATATTATACTTCAGTTAATCTTCTGTGCTAGACCAGTGCCATATAGAAAAATGATAAACTCCATGAAGAGAGACCAGTGGAAACGAAACATTCAGAAACGAGATTGCTAAAGGAATGCCTTGGTGTCATCTTTTTGCACGTTTTTGTTTTTAAACTGAATCGCATGCTCCTTACTTAGCTGCAGAGATGACCTAAATTCAGGAGCTGGAGGCACAGCAGCCCTCCTGCTACTGGTGTGATACTCTATGCAATTCTACAGTTAATCCAGGATGAAGTAGGTGGGGCAATATTACTGTAGGACACTGAGACAAAAGTAATGCACTCCAGTAATTGCTTTATTGCTTACAGCTGAAGCAAAATAGCATGGAGTGGAATCGATATGTATCCAAATGAAAATTAGAAGCACAGAATGTAGAGATGCCTTTCATAAATTTCTCCTCTTTAATGTGAAAATAAAACCTTGCTGTATTGCTGTTATATAGGTTTACAGTAGCAACAAGTAAAGCATTAAAGAAAAACAGTCAGAAACTCAGAGAAAGTAACAAGTTCTTACCATTAATTCATGACACGATTAAGAGATTATTAAGCCAACTGCTAAGGTGAATGAGAGGAGATATAACTCTATACACATGTAAAAGGATTTTACAAAGAGGACAGGGATCAATTTCCCTTGTTGGTCAATGATTTTAAGACAAAAACAGAAATGGTGCATAAACTGCATCAGGAAAAATATAAATTAGTAGGAAAAGTTATGTAACTATAAAGTCAATTAAGCAGCGGGACAAACGGTCAGAGAAGGTCTTGGAAACACCATCATTGGTAGGTATTCCAGGACAGTTTAGATACTTGTCTGTCAAAAATATACTGGGAATAACAAAAACAACCTCCAAAGTGGTCCTGACTCTGATCTCATGCCTGTTTAACATCAGTATAACTGAACTGATTACAGTGGAGTTATTCTTGATTTACACCAGTGCAAGTGAAACTCGGAATTAGTATGTTTTATTCTAGTTATCTGTTTAATTAATTGTTTATTATTTATTTTTTGACTTAGTTCTTCTTTTTGCATGAAGTAGGTGCTTATGAAAACAAGGAATTAAAACCACTGGTGCAAACCAGACAATATGTAGAGACAATGTGCTAATTTTTCTAATCCATCTTGGTCCTCAGACATGCATCAATCCTGCTTTTCCAGTCATGGGACTCTCTTAATGAGAGGCTGACAATCCTGTTTAATTGTGGTGATTTACTGTTGAGGCTAAATACCCACTAGCGATCAGCATTAGGCTATTAGGCACAATTTCACCCATTACCCAAGACAGCATTTCTCTATAAATAAAAGGCCAGTGTACTACTTAGATACTGCACCACCCAGTTCCTTTCTTTACTTCCTCTTCTGAATTATTAGTTATTATGTGATTTTTGGTAGCATGTTAGGTTTAGCTCCCATCTTGTCAAAACACATCTGAGAAATGTCAATTTTTTTCCTCTCCAAGTTAAAAATTATTGTATGGAGTCAAATAACTGACAGTGAAAAATTTCAGATCTGAGCAGGTGTGATGGCACATTTCAACAATACAAAATGACAGCCAACTTCTAAAAATCTGCTGCTCGGGAGAGCAATCTGAATTGGGGTTTCACCTAGTCTCTAGGTGGCATAGGGGATGGCAGACTTTGGGTAAAAACCTTGTATTATGGATACAAGATGGAATTTTCAGAAGCAGATAGTGACTTATGCACACAAGTCACAGAAAAAATTAATGGGACTTGTGCTCTTCAGTCACTCTGGATTTCTTGAAAACCTCACTGACTCAAAATAGCGCTGAAAAATTTGACAGGAGACTGAAGCCAAACTTTGTGCCTATGAGAAAGAGGCAAGTAAAAACAGGGAATCACTGGTTCTCCATAAGATGTGTTTGAAGGACCTTATTTGGAAATTAGTGTTTATAAGTTAATACCCTAAAAAAGAGGCTGCCAAATCTGAACTGAATTGTGTCATACATAGTCAGCACAGCTTGGAGATCTCAGTTGGTATTGCCCCACTTCTTCACCTTTATGAGCTGTCTTAATGCTCTGCCTCAGGCTTTCAATTTACCTGTGTCACACTGTAACTTTTCCATCATGGCCCTCCCATAGCTATTTCCACTAAGTACGAAGGCAGAAGAACGATCCAGCATCCTGAGTTCATAGTTAACACCAAAAGCAAGTAGATATGGCCACGACACATTTATCTATAGATCTGTAGCAAAGCTGCTGTGTGCACACGAGAATTTCTGCTGCAGTACTAAGTAATACAACAGATCACACTAGCAGAGCTTGAAAATCTCAGATGGCCCCACCTCTGGAAATGATACAGAACAGTGGTTCTCAAACTCTTTTTTCATGGACCACTTGAAAAACTGCTCAGGGTCTCAGCAGACCACTTAATGAGCTTTCCAAATGGGCCCACATCACGTGGGAGAGGGTGAGGGAAGGGGAAGGCCCAGGAGCAGCTCCAGCCAGGGTGATGATGGGCCCCCACATGGTGGGAAAGAGATGGGGTGAAGGGGCAGAGCCGGGAGAGGGAAGAGGCTCCTTCCGAACTGCAGAGTTTGTTCCGCAACCTTTCTGTGGACCACCTGAATGAAGCTTAGTGGTCTGCAGACCACCATTTGAGAATCTAGAATATTACCACAGTATCTATAGCTGGGCAAGCTTTCCCCACTCCTGTGAAAAAATGTAGAGATTTCTTTAAAAAAAAAAAAAAAAAAAAGAGCAGACAAAATGCCAAAAATTCCAAAAAATTGCGAACTAAGATTCCAGTCATCATCATTTTGAAATGAAAATTTGACATTTTTTACACCAAAATGCAAGAATGGTTTTGCAAAATTTTTTATTTTGTCAAAACAGGACGTTCTAATAGAAAGATGTTTTGACTAAGGTATTTTTTAGCCAGCTCTAATATCTTTATCTACTGATGAATGGATAGGAAAGTGCTAGACCTTCTAGTAAAATTAACATCACCAAAAAAAAAAAAAAAAAAGAGTATCTAAAACTGCTCATGTTGATCTATTCTTAAAATTAATTCAAAAATAACAAATCATGTTACACTTTGTATAAGAAAAGAGGGGGAAAAATAAATCTGTGTTGATCTCTGGTATACTCATTTTCTGTCCAGTGTGATTCAGGGTTTGCCTTTTGGCTAAGATCAAATATAGTACCGATGTGAAACCCAGAAGTTGACCAATCTGCAGTCAGCCATTTTGAGTGTCCAACTACTGTGAGCTGAAAAACAAATACTACATAGCTAGAAATAATCTTTAAATCTCTGAGAGGCAAGGCCAAACAGCTGCATGCTTGCAGTTTTGCTAATCAGAATAAGGAGGATGAGACAAAAAGTTAATGTACCATGAAAATGGAAGGGAGTGCTTGGATAGGCGACCTTGGCTTAAAGTACCCTGACACAAGTTTTATTGTTGTTATGACTAGAAATACTAGAAATGCTTTGCTAATAAGAAATAATGAGTAAATTGCTTAAATTAGGAGAATTGGTTACCCAGAAGGTGTTACCCTGGTAACCCATGAGAAGTTACTATGAATTACGTGTTTTGTTTAAATAAACTATAAAAGATTAGATAAAAGTAAGTATGGGGCATACTGAGGTAGCTTTTTTTCAAGCATTGAGTTGATGCCTAAAATCCCCATCAGAAAGGTGACTGGCCATCGATGACCACCTGTTACTTATTCAACACCATCTCAGATGTGGTTAATTATGTTTTGGGGTGCTCTGAACCTATTGGTATAATTCCAATGTGTATGTGCCTGATACCCAATTAAAAATAGTTTAGGTGAAGGCATTCTGGTTTGTATCAATCTTTTATCAGACGGAGTTGCTGTGTCCCAATTGATTTATTATTGACACAACCTGGAGAGAGTTAAGTTACCACTGCTTTGAGTTCTGAAAACCCTGAGTATACCGTCATTTGATACACCAGAGCACTACTATTAGTAATACACCTACGGAGGCCATCAGTGACTTAACAGATATTTCTACCTTTAACTATTATTATGATCCTAGAAATAGTGAACTTCTAACCCCTTGAAAATCAAAATTTTGAATTAAGATGATGGCTGATCCTCATGTATAGCAATATTAAGTGTAGCATCAGTTTATTGCTTAAACAGTTAGAAGTTAAATTTAGCACAGTAGCACTGTAGGTTTCCAATAAGCAGCTCTGTGGTAGTAGATTTCTCTGGGAGTATATTACTGTACAAGGTTGGTTACCTTTTAAAATATTAAGAGAAAGAAATTAGATGCTTCCTTCTAGTAGAGCCAATGAGCCCTTTTAGAAATAGCCAATTATGAAAAAATTGACTTTCCACCTAATGATAAACTAGACATTTATATCCTCACCTGGAGAGCACATTACATCAACTTGTGAACAAATATCACTGCAGCTCATCCCAGTCATAACATATGACAAGGGAAGAACAAGATCAAAGAATGGTTAACTTTTGTTTTAACTTTCTTGGGATTTTTCCTTGTCTTTTCTGTATCTCTCTTTCTTCTCACCCACTGCATTATTTACACACACATTAATGGAGTGCACAAGCCATGAATCATATACACCTGCTATGACTTAGCAAAACTAGTATTTAAACATCCCACATAATAGTTGAATAGAACAATCCATATGCAGAAAATCAATTAAAATACAGATTCCAGAAGAGTAGAGTCAATGACTCCTTTTTACACTTATGTTTTCCGGAGCTGGTAGCCATCCACTACTCTAATCATTTGTTTAGAAGAAACTGTATTTCTTCCTGTTATTGTCTTAGCCTGGTTAAAATAAGGTTAAAAATGTTCAGAGTGGTTTGTACTGTAAAAAATAGTATTTCTGTATTCCTTGTAAGTTCCCTTTACATAGGAGAGCCTCACTTAGGCTGGGGAAATGAGGTTCATAAGGTTTTTCTGTTATTAACAGTGCACTACTTACTAAGATGTGAACTACTACTTAATTTATCCACTATATTCCCCACACAATCTTGGCCTTGTTTCGAAAAGGATCTAGGAGAATTATCACCATATTACCATAGAACCTTACTGAACATTAGTCATATTTTGATGTGTTTTAGAAGCTAATATTACTATTAAACTTTCCAACATTTGTTTTGCTTAAGGGATGTAGCTCCTAACATTCAATCACCTGGGGAATCCACAATCACCAACCTAACGAAAATCTAGCATGGACCACAGATGAGCTACCATCATTTAGCATTCATCTGCAGCAAAACAATGTCAGTTATCCAAAGCCACACATTATATAGTTTTCTTTTAACTGTCTTAATCTTTACATACATTGGGTTTGATTCACCCAGCAGATGCTGGGAATTTAAACCTTGCTGCACCAAGGAAAGTAGTAGTACCCTGAGGACACTGTGATCTTCCCCTCGGAGGGCAGATTTAATTTGTGGCTGGAATTTCATGTGAGCCCCACTGGTGAAGCTATCTTGGAGATATGTTGAATCAATGTTATTATAATGAGTATGCATCTGTGTGTTTTTGGGATGCCACACTAGTTACAGGTAGGACACAATCAAATAGTAGCACTCCTCGTCAGTTTTTCTATTTGCCCCACTTTGTGCCAATTTCCTCTTGCTTCCCCAACACCTCCTGCTTTGCTGTTCTTCTGCAAGACATGGGATGGGGATTTGTCAAAGTCAACGAGCACTTTATTACAGGGAGAGTGCTCAGTAATGAACAATTCAGCAATTTAATGAGATTCTGTAGATCTGTCTCCAGCCTGTCCATCAAGTTTCACTTCTATAAAGCACCCTGACACTAATCCTCTGGCATACCCAATCTTCACCCTGGGCTGAATATTAGATTCTTCCATGGTATATTGCATTACCACTATAACCTTAGCAAAAATGATGAACTTAACTACACTTGAGGCAATATAGCTGGTCTGATTTGATTTTCCTCTATTGGATTGACTATGAGGGAATTACTTATTTACTGAGATAAAGCAAAAATGGTTTCTTATTGCCTACTGAATGCCTAAATTGGTAAATATTTATGTGCGTCTTTTAATTCATTCTGGAGAACCAGGAATGTTTTCTGCCTGCAGCAGAAAACTAGTTTAAAAAAATTCTACATAACAGCATTAGTAACTTTTAGAGAGGCAATTATGATAGTACTTAAATGGGCACTGTACAGTTTGTTGTCACTCAAAAAGAAGGACATGGCAACTGCTGTACATAGCAATATCTGCGGCGTGACCTGCAACATGGTCGTATTTGCTCCATGGGTTGTCCACTCTACTGCAGTGCAGGCCTTTGAGATTTGCCCCACGGAGCAAGGACAGCATCACAGTACCAGAGACCTAAGAAATCTTACTTACCAAACTGGGAAATGTCAAATATGGAAAAAGTGCCTAACAATACCACACTGAGCGATGCCTGCGTGTCACTTAACGCAGCTTGGCTTTCTGCAGCCATTATCCTACTTAAGAGAGGCAAAAGCGCTTCGCTAAGCACTTCCACTTGCAGTGAAGTGATAATGAAAGCAAATGCGCCCGTCAACAATACCCCCACAACCTCACTCATCAAAACTGCTTTACTGAGCAAGGGACTCCAGAGTACCCTCTTCTCCTTTATAAAAGATCACAGTACTGGGGGTTCTCTCAGGGAGGGGAAGGAGACAGTCCAATTCTAACTCTCAGTTTTAAAAGAAATAACTTCTTTGGAAAAGACTCCATCTTCTGTTCATCTACAGATCTCAAAGCATCTTACAAATGAAGATAAGAATTATTTCCTCCCCCCCATTTTACAGATAGGGAAACTGAGGCACAAAGCAATGCTGTGACTTACCTAACTTAACCCAGAAGAAAAGTAGCTTATTAACAAAGCCATGAATATAACTCAGGTCTTCTTATTACTCTGTTCATTAGCCCCCAAGGTTCCTCCCTTTTATAAGCTATGAGTATTCTCCAAAACAGATTTTTTTTTTTTACAGTTTTCTCCTACCCTTCCCAATCTTTCCCCCATACTGCATGATATCAAAGAAGAAACAAAACAGCAGTGTTTCTATAATGTATATTATAGATGTTTGCTTCCATCATATTTTGATCTCCCATTCCCACAGATTTATAATGAGATTATTTCCCCGATTTGGGGAGTGGGAGGTGTAGCAAACCATATATGTAGTATGTGGCTAAATGTTTCTTTAGCATTAAGCTATTAGATCACACTCAATATTATCCCACAATGTAATTTTCTCCTGTTAACATACTAGACCACACAAGTCAAACAACAAAACATCTTCCAAATTAACTAACTGCATCAGAACAACAGAACAGATTCTGTATTACCAAAATCAAGTTTTTTCCATCTACTGTTTCCATAAGCCTTTAATCATTTTAGTGCTTCCAGCACCTGCTCCAGAGCACAATTTTTTCCTGCTTTTTACAGTGTCACAAATTATACTAACTAACTGATTTCCTTACCTGCCAGATTTGTTCTTCGCTGAGGGAAGTGAGTCGGTCGCTCTTCAGGACCTCTCGAAGGAGACAGTATGGGAGAGCCAGGACTTCCTCCGGGTGATTCTTCAGTAGTTCAGAGAGGTGTTTAACTAAGAAGTCAACCACTGCCTTCTCCAGCAAAGTGAGGTTAAAGAGGTCAGCGAGCTTATACAGGTCCAAGTAATTAAAGCTATTTAATTCCTGGATGGGTAAAGCAAAAAAGTGTCTCAAAAAAACAGCAAAAGAAATTGAGGGGGGAAATGTGACTTCCGATTGAAGATCATGGTCTGGCACAGGTTTGAAAAATGCATGTGCAAACTGGGTAACTGTGTATAACAGAGGATATTCATTTATGCTGAAATAACACTGGTTATGCATGCAGCTGCAGTTGCAATGTAATCCAAAAAAATAAACCAATGTATTTCATTGCATATTACAAGAGCTAGCAGAATTCAACAGATAGAAATCTTTCTGTTTATTAAAATGCTTTGTTAATAAACAATTGTTTGCTCATTTATTATTTTTATATTTAGTGCTCATTATTTATTGTTAATTTCAGCTTGGAAGCAGAACTGAAAGCATATTCATAAATAGGATTTCAAGCTTCACTGTAGTTTCGCCAAGGACTTCTGTTTTCTATGTGAAATTATGTTTCAATTTACAGATATATCATCAGGGAATTAAAACAGATTTGACTTCACCTCCCGCAGTAACGGTATCCTGATTTGCTGCTTCTTCCTCTAGAAGCAGAAAAATGAACATTGACAAAAACTCTGTTAAACCAGAGCAAAAGTACTAACAGAACCCAGACACTGTCCAGCATTAAATAGTTTTAAATAAGGTTTGGTATACAGAGAACTCAGCCTGCTTAGTGGCAAACCATAGCAAACACACCATTAAAAATCCTTTAAATTTTTCATTAAAGATACAGGAAGGAAGGAAAAACAGTTAAAGCATGGGAAATATAAAGTATTAGAAAGGTTTTCATTTTAACGTTTTTTCCCTCTCCCTTTTTCTGAGGGAGTTTTTAGAAAGAAAAAAGGCCTTGTCTGACAGTCTCTTAGATGGTATTAAAGATTGTAATAACTGACTTTTGGGGGGAGGAGGGGGGAATGAAGCTGGCTTGATGGTCTAAAGTTGTTTTTGTTCCTGCTGTCATTAAAATCCAAAACTCTCCTTCTGGGAAAAAGAAAAGAAGTTAATTGAGATGAGTTGGATCTGTTGCTGTAGTTAGAGTTCATTTCATTCAAGGTGCACTTTGGAGCTGGCAGGGTTGGTGATGGCATCGGGATTGTTTTCTCCAGCCCGAGCTGGTCAGGATATCCCTGAAGATTAGAGAAGAGAAGGTCTGGGGCTCTAGGAGATGGTGGGAGGCAGCCGTGATGGTGAAACTTGCTCTGCTAGCCTCCCTCTGTTCTTTCTATTCTTCCCCCCAAAACTCTCAGTCTTTAGAAATGGAATGGTGGGTGGAATAGCGCCCCCCCCCCTCATTATTTTGTCCACCAATTAAGTTTACTATGCAACACAACATTTTTGATTCATAAACTTTGAGCTCTTCCTCACCTGTTTTTAAGGAGCATAATTTCAACAGTCCTTGGGTGATATCAATAGGTGCTTTAGACTAATCCAGGTTCTCCGTCTGACTTTCTTGCACAATTCCCATCAACATGTATTATTCTACGGTTATCTGTTACTTTATTGTTTATTTGTTATTATAAGGTTACTGGGGGGTACTTTAAACTTACACTCATTTTACAGTTACACTCTCAATTAGGGTTAATGTGTCAGCCCAGTAATGACAACACTCCCTCTCTCTCCTTCCCATTCCTATTCTTACCCAGCTGGGCAATACAGGGATCGAAACTACACACAGCACCTCTAAATAACAATGGTCCAGACTGAGAGTCCTGTCCACTGCACCTGGTGGAAGAGAATAAGGCAGACACTCCAGGAACAAAAGCTTAAGACAAGGGAAAGTGAGCAGCGACTTCACTGTATCCCTCCCAAAACTGAGAAAGGCCACTTATAAAACCAATGTGTTGCTGGCTCTGTTAGCTTTGGAGAGTAGTAGAGTTAGGAAGCAGTTGCTCTACAAGGCTCACATCTCTAAAATCTGTGGATATAGAGACAAATCCAAATGGGAGTTACTGCTGGTCTTGTAACATAAACTCCCCACCTGCACCTTGTACTCCACAAAGAGCAGGGACTTACAGTTTAACAGAGACTGGCAGTAGTTCTCTTCAATGAGCTATGCTGCTATGGGAAAAAGGAAGCTAGAAAGCAATAGAAAGAATGATGCAGACTAGATAAAGGACCTAGAATCCTGGGACTTGCCCACAGCCCCTTAAACTAAACAGCCTGGAGGTATACCCTGCATTCTCAGTATGGCCATAAACTGCAGCTTCCTAAAGACAGAATAGCAGAAACTCTGTAAATCATATAGATAGAAAAGGCCAGCAAAAGCTAAAACGAATATATATTATTTGAGACATTGGAGTGACAAAGGACTTTAAATAAAATTCATGCAGAGTTTCATCTGCTTTTCTCTGTTTTAGCTTCGTTCCAGTTTTCTCCCCCTCTCCTAATCCCTGGTTTGCTCTGCTCTGCTCCCTGCTACCACCCTCTCATTGTCCCACTCCATGTGCAAAAATTACAAGAACTCTTGTCAGTTTCACTTTGCTGCTTAGTTAGCACAGGAAGCAGAGCAGAAAGGAGGAAAAGACTAAATTACCTGAATTACACTTGGCTGCTCTGCTGGATGGACTGGCAGAGCCAAATGAAACTGACAAGAGATCTTGTAAATGTCAATTTGCTGCTCTGCTGGCACATGGAGTGGAGCAGAAGGAGATGGAAAAGGGAGAAGAGAATCTCCAGAAGGTTGTGGGTGCTACCCCTGGGATAAAGTCTGCTTTTTCAGTGAATTCAATGGCTTTCTCAATGACTAATGTACAATGGAACTGTCCAGAACTGTGCAGAGTTGGGACCCTGGAGGAAGGTAGAACTGCTTCTCTAAGATAACCAAATCCTTTTTGGCACTCCCACTGCAACATGGCTCCCCCTCCCCATATCCTCTATCTTAGGGTTGTGTATTGAAGGCAAATTCTATTAAAATCTATTTAAGATGCTATATTCTGTACAGAATCTCTTCCTTATTTTTTAAAGAATCAAAAGCAGAGGTTTATGCATATTCACAATAAGCACTTAGGGCTTGATCTAGTCCAAATGTGGGCAAAATTATGGCCAGTAAGTGCCCTTCATCCGGCCCGTTGGCTGCACCAGGTCAATGGCCTGGAGTGCAGCTGCTACAGCCGCTCTCCATTTCCAGCAGGGACCCTGCAGCGCTGTAGCCAGAGTGCCGCAGCCGTTCCCAGGGCTGGATTAAGGTGCTTTTAGGCCCTAGGCATTTCTGTTTCATAGGCCTTTCGGTGGATTCATTTTTATGGGTCTATCAATTTCTATGGGTAGCTGGGTGATCAAAATTATCTTGAAAAGATCATCTCCAGTGTTAATTTCTTTCACTTTATGAAAAAAAAAACGATGGACATTGACATGACTCTACCTCTTTGTGTATACACTGTGCCTATCCTCTCTCCCTCTTCAAGAAGAGATCTTTGTTACAGTTTTTAAATCATACAGATAAAAAAAACATGGTCAAAAGCTTTTTCACAGGCCCCGTTAGTTTTCATAGGTCCTAGCACTGTGTCTACTGTGCCTATTGGATAATAAAGCCCTGGCTGCTCCCCTCCTTTTCCAGATCCACCCCTTTTCTCCCAGGGGTCTGGCCAAGCAG
The DNA here is from genome assembly GCA_007922175.1 of Pelusios castaneus. Classification (NCBI taxonomy): domain Eukaryota; kingdom Metazoa; phylum Chordata; order Testudines; family Pelomedusidae; genus Pelusios; species Pelusios castaneus. The sequence continues at coordinate 2,694,185 of ML686195.1, read as the reverse complement.
CACCCTGGTTGGCACCTGATGGCTGATCCCCCATCACGACTCCTGCACTGGGCGGGGGGGGGGGGAATAGCAGGCCATGGTGCTCCCGCCCCACCCCTGGGCCAGCTAGCCTGCCCCTGGGGGTAGGGCTGGCGGTGCACGTTGCAGCCTGCAGCACAGCCCTCTAGGGCTCAGAGTGTGGCTGGGCACTGCACCGGGGTCCCTAGGGGACCTGCTGCAGAGCCCCAAAGCAGCAGCCTGCCAATGCTCTGGCCAGGGCCAAGCCAGAGGCCACACCAGCCAGCCTGGGACGCAACAAGAGTGCCATGACCTCTGGCCCTAGGGCTCTGCCCCAACTACCCCCCAGCGCCAGCTGGTGCCTGGATGTGGTCCTCAGGCCAAAAACTTTTCCCACTCCTGATCCAGCCCCAGGACCCACAGGTTTTCTAGAAGATCATAAGATGTGTCCTCCTCTCCAAAAAAGGACCAATAAGTGAGGACATATTCTCTTGACACTACAGAAGGCTAGTACAGAAATTCTGCAAATTGAAACTCATGGTATTTCTGGTCTCCTTGATGGTTATTTCCCATACAAGAAATGGTTTTGCTCTTAATCATAGGGAAATAGGGCAAGAATTCACAATTTTTTTGCACTTCATCTCCCCATATCAACTGATGTACTCATTAAAAATAGGCAAAGGGGTTATAGAAAATCTTTGGATTTTACAATAAAAAATATTCCATCATCAATTAAATATCTGGATTTTCAATGTAATTTAAAAGAAAAAATGTATATAAATTTACATTTGACAGATTTCTGGGATGTTATTTGTGACTAATAAAGAATATGACAAAACATTTTAGAAACTACAGTGATCACCATTAAAATATACATATTTGCAAGCAAGTTCTCCCAGTATCTGAGATGTGGCAGTTATTCCCTATTCTTAGGCATAGGGAAAGGTTATGCTTTCTCAGATACCTAGTGCTGGCAATTGCTGCCCTACAGTTAGTACTATGAGGTCTGTTTCCATTTATTTTTTTAAAATGATCTGTACATATATACATATTTTGCCAATATTCAGTCACTTAAATTTTTTTAAAATATAGAGGTGAACAGAAAGATTACTTACATTCCAAAAACAGTTCTGACAACCCTAAGCCTCAGAAATCATAATCCAGTTCACGAAGATCATGAGATTTAAAAAAAATACATACATTTGTGGTTGTGTTTTTTGTTTGTTTTCTGTTTTTAAACTTTTATGAGCTTTTGTCTGCAACCATGAGGCTAAAACATTTAGTTGTATTCTTTAAATGAAAGCTGAGATTCTCAAATAATCAGACGATTTCAGGAGCAGAGCATAAAGAAAATGCTAAGTAGCACAAGAGTTGTTATAAAATTGAGAGTTGGCAACTTGAAAACAGGCATATCTACACTACAGTAAAAGACCCACAGCATGGCCATAGCTGATCAAGGTAACTCAGGCTCACATAGCTCAAAATTTCAGTGTAGGCGGCATATGGGTTTGGGCTGGAGGCTGGCTCTGAGACCCCATGAGGTCTACACTGCTATTTTTTGCCTCACAACCCAAGCCACGTGAGTCTGGTTAATTAAAAACCCACAATTGGCCTGTGCCAGCTGACTCCAGCTCACGGGGCTCAGGCTGTGGGGCTGTTTAACTGCAGTGTAGACATCTTGGGCACAGGTTGCAGGCTGAGGTCTGGGACCCTGCCACCTTGCAGGATCCGGACCCCAAGCTCCTGCCCAACCCAGACATCTACAACACAATCAAACAGCCCAGCCCCATGAGCCCAAGTCAAGTGGCACAGGCCAGTCATGGGTTTTTAATTATAGTGTACATGTATCCTAAGTCAATTGGCCCAGGCCAGCCAAAGAAGGCTGGGATCTAAGCCCTGATCCTGTAAACACTTACTTGTCGAACAAGCACATGAATTACCCAACAGAAAATGCTGTTGGTACTTTCTAGCTTTTTATATGGTTGCCTCTTACCATGGTAAATGAGTTAAATGGGAGAGGAGTAAGAATGTACGTAATGTAAGTATGTGCTTTGTCCTCATTTAGTGGACTTTGCTGCAGAAGGGGATGTTTTCAGCCATTGGAACGGGGTCTTCCCTGACTGATGGAATGTCAGTCATTCCAAAATAAATTGAAGAGGCCTGAACTTAAAAAGTATTGAGTCCATCTGTAATGGATAACTTCATTTTTGGAGATCAGCAATAAGAAGAATAAAATTTAGGCCTTGTGACTTGAAAATTAACTTTCCACCGAAGATACGTGAGCCTGATTGAACACCCAACATAGTCAATGGAAAGTCTCCTATTGATTTCAGAGGGTACTGAAACAGACTCCCGGTAGAGAAGGTGCAGCCTTCCAGACATTAGATGTCATGAGTAATGCTGGTCAAGAAATTATTTATTAGCTGAATAAAACAAGGCCCTAAACGCAATTTTATAGCATTTCTCTGTCAAACAAATTTTTTGAATGCTGATCAATTCTGAAATTTCAGGGAATGTTGTAAGAATTAATAGGCAGAACTTTACTGATTTTGCTGAAAATCGGAACAGGAAAATGGGCAACACATAGACCTCCTTGTATCTGGGTTATCAGAACCATAACCTCCAACCAGCTCTGTAACTGTCTACAGATCAAAGAACTGGTTGATGGCAGTCATCAATACCATTCAGCATAACAGTACTTCCACCTCAGCCAATAGTTCTAATATACCTTAACACGATGCCACCCTGTAGGATAGACAGAAAGAAAAGAAACAAGAATGGGAGCAATGAAGGTCCACATGGAGCTCTAGCATAGGGTGAAGAATGGGGGCAGAGTTGCAGAGAGTCCCTGAAATTGGGGGGGGTGAAGGGCAGGGAGCGGAGAGTGGCACATAGGGAATCTGTCGAGAGTAGGGAGAAAGAATGGAGGAATGCAACTGAATTTTTGTGGTAAAATTTCCATTTTGTCCAAATGGTATTTTCCACGGGATGGGAGTTCAATGGAAAATTCTGAACCAGCTGTATGTAGCCAAGAGTCACCATCCACAGACTGAACATAAACTAAGGAGCTCAACAACCTGCAAATACTGACTGAGGCTTTTTGTTAATTTTTAACTGCTGGGCTTCTCCGTAATGCCGACTCTTCCTCAGAATAGGTCAGCTTTGCCCAGAGGCTGAATCAATCGCCTTCCAGAGACTTGATGGCTTAGAAGACTACCAATATGTTTTAAAAGACTGGGTCCCTAAACAGACATACTCACTTTTGACTCTAGAAGGTCAGATTTGGCCTTTATATTTGAACTTCACAACCACAGAAGTGGTTTATCAGCTTTCTCAAACAAAAATCATCTAATTGTCATACCAATCACCTGTTCAAATCAAAATTATACCGGTATTGCACATTGCTATCCTGCTGATAAAGCTACAGGGCAAAAATGTCATGCTGAGATTGTGAGATGTATATTACTGCTCCAATAATCCATCTCCAAACCAGAAATAAGGCTTTAACAAACCTATGAGCATGGCAGAGTATAGAAACCAGTTGCCAAAGTTGCATTTTATATTTTTGTATCAGAAAATATATATAGTAAGACAGTACTACAATCAACACATCTGTTTCTTCTAATACATTTTCAAACTAACTTCTTAACAATGAAAAGCTTCAGATTAACAAATCAATGAAGTGTGCATTCACTGAAATGGTCTACCCTTTCAAATCTCTTGGGATTGGGCATAAACAAGTTATGACTGCATGCGTTTCCAATGGGTTGTGTTTGATTTACAATTACATGACAAATTATAGTTTTGAAATAGCAATTAGATATGTATAAAAAGACTTATGTCCTATAACTATTATTGATTTGTATTACAGAATACTGTCCTCTAGCATTATTTATTAAAATGAATTTTTTTTTTAAATTAACAGATAATCAAAAGCATCAGGCATAATTTACGCAAAAATAAAGAATATACATTATATAAAGGTTATATTGTTATATGCACAGCTGAAAAACTAAAATAGAGCGCATGGAGAACTAAACAAAAGCACTAAGGAAAGAAAGAGATCCAATCTTTTGCTAATGTGATCTTTATTGCTCTGCTAACCCACATTCAGACTAAGAGCATATAGTTCTTATTAGTGAGTTATGGTATGTTACACAGTGAACATGAACCTCATTGAATAAATTTGTCAAAATGTTAGTCAATATCTACCTCTAAATTGAACTTCTGTATGTAGTTCTACGTATTCAGCTCACTGTACTTTAGTAAAGTGTTCCCCCCACCCCCAACCTTTGCTCTTTTTACAGTGAGCGAATTCATTCTTCCAAGCTAGGCATCTTACTGGGCTTCTATGTTATTAATATCAACCTTTTGGCTGCCAAAGCAATTGAATAATGAGCTCACATTTAAAATCTTAGTTTAGGGGAAATACAAGAAAATCAATTTTCAGACAAATGTACCCTAAAAGAAAGACAATATTAAATGTTTACAGTAGACTACATGAAATCAACTACATTTTTATAAAGGGATAGAGAGAAGTAGCAAACAGGAGAAAGAACACTTAGAAATATTGTATTTACATTTATTTCAAATTCACCTTTATTTCATTTATACTTTTAAGAGTAATTGTATTGCACAAGCCACAGACAAGGATACAAGTAACAGATTGATAAATTAGAGTTAATCATAATCAAGTGCACGCTAGAGTACAATATACCTCTAGTCCTGTGCTCTGTGTTATAAATAGCAGACAAAGCACAAGGAGAACTAAGGAGAGCGACTGCATTTCTTTATGACCTTATTTGAAAGATAAACTCCTTGGGGAAATACAATTTATTCAGATTATCAAAACCCTACTGTGCAAATCTACAGTCTGGGAGCACACTACAGAGATCAAAAAAATATTTACTTTATTCTGTTGGGTATAAAAGCTTTTAATGAATGCATAATTACAGAAAAAGTGTATACAGCTTTAGAAATTCCATTGCTGGGCCAAGCCATTAATATCCAAGGCAGCCTCCCCAGTTGTGACTCCACCTGCTTCCTATTTGGATTACAACACAGTTATAAATCAAGGTATTATGTGACCACTCAGATTGGTGCCTCAGAAAAGGATAGCTTTGTATTATTTCCCCTCTGTAAAAAGAGAGGACAACCAATGAATGAAAGCAAAAACATGTCTTCGAAGATTGTAAGCCCTTAGGGAGAGGGGCCCTGTCTTCATAATTCTTTGACCACCACCTAACACAATGGAGCCTTGATCCTGACTGGAGCATCTGGGTGCTTTAATAATATAAATGTTAAATAAAATAAATAATTAGATAAATGGTTAAAAATGTAATTCTGGTGCAAATCAACATAGAAACAACATAAATAAGCTATTTAAAACCTAATGAGAAATCTGTAGCTAGGCAAAAATGCATTATATATTGTACTACAGTGAGAAATTTAGTGGATAGTTTCTATTTTTAAAATAAAATAATCACAGAAGAGGAGTCAAATTCTGCTATTTCACACGAAGTGCAACGTTATTAACTAAAACTGATTCCGCAAAGACTTACTCATACACCTAGCTTTAATGAGATGACCCAAGCTTGAAATCCACTTTGCACTTCTGAACTTAAAGTTGAACATATGCATAAATCCTTACAAAAGTGGGGCTTTAGGCCTCATTCTGAAACCCTTGGTCATGTTAAATATATGAGTAGTCCCACTGACCCATGGAAGTAATTTCTGCAGAATCACTGTCACCCTAGGATTTGACTGGGAGGTGTCAAATCTGCCTCATTTCTGTCTCTCTCTCTCTCTCTCTCTCTCTCTCTCAATAATGGCATAGACTTAGCTATATACAGGGGTTTTTTCATAAATAGATGAATGATAACTCATCACAATATATAAATATATCTCTGTAGACTTAAGAGACAATGTCAACGTGACTTGCTTTTAATTGACTAATTTTACAAAATTTAGTTTATTAGCAGAGCAGGCTTTCAATAGCATATCCTAATTTTTTTTAATTCCTATTTTTTAAAAGTGCAAAGGTGATCTGCATCCCTGCTGGTGTTAGACGGGTGTTTTGAGCGAGGCCCCAGGGCAGCAATATCAAAACAGGCTCAGGCTGGTGAGTGTGTGTCCGTGTCCCACTCTACGTTTCTGTCTGCTGCCTTTTCAGTTTCAGCATTGTTGCCACTGTTGCCAACAAACACTCTCACAAAGTAGGGGGAAAAGAGGGTTCGTGATCTCCATTAGCAGGGTGTGAAAATGACATTATCACCTGAGTTCATAAGACTGAAAATGCAACCAACTACCAACAAAACTATTAAATGGACTATGCACAAAGTGCCACCAAATGCACAAGATAATTGATAAACCAACTGGAAAAAAATAGAGAAGAAATGTTTCTCTCTCTAATTTCTCTAAGTACAATAATGTCAGAGGTTACTTGCAACAACAACTGGTGTGTAAATTTTCAAGATGATGGATTCTGTCCTTTTAAATGAGCATGGCTATAGAACAAACAAGGAGTCCTGTGGCACTTCTAAAGACTAACACATTTATTTAATGCATAGGCTCTCATGGGCATAATCCCACTTCCTCATGAAAATAGAGATACCCATTCATTTCTGTTGTATATTACATATACCTGTTTCAGAAAAGTAATATGAATGCAACATTAAGGTTGCATAGTTCAACATTTTAGCACATCACATAATGAAAGAACAAAGGTTGTGCAACAGTCTTAAAATGGCCACATAACATTTATTCAGTGTTTTCAATTGCTGTTTACATTTCTTGAACTTCAATTCCAACGTTGTTTGGGCTGTCTTGGGAATTTTGCATGTGCCTGGAACATAACCTCCTTAGCTGGGAGGTTTTACATCACAGAGGAATGGTTTTCATGCACAATAATGTTAGTAATCATTATCTTGACAAGGAAAATCCTGCTGGATCCAAGTGGGTGGCAAAGCAGATGCCATATCTTTCTTTGCCTGCCCCTGCACCCACACTCAGTTCCAGGCTCTGGAAAGGCCCAAGCCCAAAGAGTGTTTCTGGGGGTTTAAAGAGCTTAAAGATTTTGCAATACTTGAGAGCTTCCCTGATCTCTGTGGTGAATGATCTGGTTCCACTCGATACTCTGGCTAAAGTCCCAGAGTGCTGTTCATGGACCTTAAATTCATTTTTATTCCTATTACGTGGTAGAACCAAAACAGTGATAGGAGAGAGCTGAATCCTATTTTGTCTCATTGAGCATCGGCAATCTTGTTAGCTGACTTCCAGTTACAGCATCTTTATTACAAGCACTGTCAGACCCAGAGAGAACACGTTTTGGCTTTCATACCCCAAGCTGAGTTTACAGGGCTGGCAGTTACAAAAAACACTTACAACCTATAAAATGAAGAATTTTGATAGAAGCCCCTGAGAGTCAATAAATATGGAATGCCATAAAACTATCTTTTTCAGTCACTTTGTAGAGCATAACCACAATTGAGATCAGAATGTCTGAGGAATTTTGCACCTCTGTGAGACATAGTGGGAGCAACTCTGTCTGCCAAGCAGGGCAAAATGAATCTGAGATGTCACAAATGGGCACAAAGACTTATTAGGATCAGTTTTAAAATGTATGACATGCTCAGAAATAATTTTTCTGCTGCTTATGTCTTATTTTGCAACTTTTCCGTTCACAAAATGTCAAAGGCCCCAGTGTTCATTGGCAAATGACATTTAAAACTTAAAATGTCAGTTATTCTGGCTACTTAATGGCAACGATACTTACCCTGTAAGGATCTCTTGGGGTGAAATCCTAGCCACACTGAAGATAATCAGAATTTTGCCACTGACTTCAGAAGGGCCAGGATTTCATCCACAGTGTTTTGAAACACTAGTGAACTATGTTATATCCTCTCATGGTAAATTATTTTTATAATCCTCATTTTAAAGACAGGGATAGTATGCATAAAAAGGTTAGAGCCCAAATTTTCAGAAGTGGCTACTGATTTGGGATTAGGGGCGCTGAGAGGTGAGTTTTGGGATGCTTGACTTCAGAAGCCTTAGGATTAACTTACAACAGTGCTGAACAACCAAAATTCAACTCTAGTCAATGGGAGCTGTAAATTCTCACAGCACTGGAAATCAGGACTAACACTGGGCCATGGAAAAGGAGGCACTCAACATCTGGAGCCACTTTTTAAAACATAGCTAGACATGACATGCATAAGTTCACATTGGAAATATATGGCACAGCTGGGAACACAGCCCCCATTACCCAGATCACAATTGTATGCCTTTACCACAAGCCCATATAAGATACTCGTTGCCAAAAAGGCCAATGGCATATTAGGCTGCATCAGTAGGAGTATTGCCAGCAGATCGAGGGATGTGATAATTCCCCTCTATTCGACACTGGTCAGGCCGCATCTGGAGTACTGTGTCCAGTTTTGGGCTCCCCACTACAGAAAGGATGTGGACAAATTAGAAAGAGTCCAGCGGAGGGCAACAAAAATGATTAAGGGGCTGGGGCACATGACTTATGAGGAGAGACTGAAGGAACTAGGCTTATTTAGTCTACAGAAGAGAGGACTGAGGGGAGATTTGATAGCAACCTTCAACTACTTGAAGGGTTGCTCCAAAGAGGAGGGAGCTAGGCTGTTCTCGAGGGTAACAGAGGACAGAACAAGGAGCAATGGTTTCAAATTACAGCTGGGGAGGTCAAGGTTGGATATTAGGAAAAACTTTCTCACTAGGAGGGTGGTGAAGCATTGGAATGGGCTATCTAGGGAGGTGGTAGAATCTTCATCTTTGGAGATTTTTAAGGCTCGGTTAGACAAAACCCTGGCTGGGATAATTTAGGGGGAGTGGTCCTGCTTTTTAGCAGGGGGTTGGACTAGATGACCTTGTGAGGTCCCTTCCAACCCTATTATTCTATGATTCTATGATTCTATACCAAGTGCATAACGCAAGTGGCAAAGTCTGGCTCTACTCTAACACATTGTTAATCCTGAGGTTACCATTGCTTAAAATGGAATAGGTTGATTACTGATGATTTTAACATCATGCTCTGGCAGGTATTGTGCACTGGTCTTGACCAAAAACCCAGACCAGATGCACATCTGGGCAGTATACATTGTACGCCTTAATTGAGGCGCCTCCCAAAATCCACAGAGCCCTCTTTAATAGGAAAACATGGAAGTACATTCCAAGGAGAGACAGGAGTTGGTTGCAGAAATAGGTTCTGTTCACAGAAGTTAAACTAGATGTAACAGCTATACTTTTTACAAGATTAGAGCTGGTTGAAAAATGAATCATCTTTCACCAAAGCTTTAGTGAAACATTGGTCCCTTTTTGTCAAAATTATGATGAAATATTTTGCTGAAATTTCAAAATTTTCAATATTTCAACCATCTCTAAAATCCTTAGCAATAGCTTGACAGAGTGGCAGGTTTGAGTAGATTACACGTATTTTTTAAAAGAGGCTGTGGCTAATACAATGTGAGCTGGTCATCACTTTGATCAGTGGCTTACATGTTTTTATCTCTTTTCTACATACAGCCTTCATGAGCTTGTTCATCTCGAGACGGTCCATTCTAGTCCAGGGCTGGATGGGCTGATCTGTTTGTATAGCACAGAGCCCAATGGAAACTGATCCTGATTGATGCTGCTGTGTCCTGCCTCAATACACATAGTAAATAATTATAATAATCTAATGTGCAGAGGAGCATGCATCACGTATTTATACACATACACCCTGATCCAGTAATTAAACCACCACTCAATTCCCTGAACAGATTGCTCCCGCTCCCAGCAGAAATAATTTGTGCAGGTATTGCAGGGGCTGTAGTGCCAGCACAGGAAAACACATTAATACAGCTTTTGAAGTGTATACCATGGGCCCAAGACTCCTAGCCCTTGAAGCACAGAACTCCCTTTGAAGCCAATAGGAGTTTCATGAATAAAGTGTTTTCAAGACTGAGACCTCATACGTATGTATTTGCGGTAGCTACAGTACTTTCCTCACACTGGACAAAAGTGTTCCAAGACTATGAGGACTGGGACCTTATGCACAGGTAATTAGATTAGATACATCTCAAAGTAAATAAGGGGGAGATTTTCAAGGCATAACTAGCTGTTAGACACCTCAGTGCCCTTAGTGACTTGGAAAATCTCCTTCTGAAATACTTTATCCTATGCTTTAGAAATTCAGTTAATAGCTTGTAACCACTCTCTCCCTGCTCCAAAGAACGTTTTAGTACCATATAAAAATTACACACACATAGTATGTGGAGAGAATTCGATATGTTTTTCTCTTCTGCTTGGGAAAGATCCACTTCCTTGTTCATTGACATCAGCTGTTTGAATGTCGTAACTGTTGTAGGCATTGTAACCAAATGTAAATGTGCCCATCTAAAAATAATTAGGCTAAGAGCAGACTTAGTTCTACAAAGAGAGCAGAGGTACACATCTTTACACATCCAAGGCCACATGTACTCCACAGCAAGCAAGACTTAAATTCTGTGACAAGGTCCACAGGTTCTGTAACACTCTGCTACAGCAGATGGGAAATCCTGCAGCAGCTTCATGCTTCATTTAAATTAATAAGCAGAGATTTTGAATGAATTAGGTATGAAAACGGGAGATGGCCGGGGCTTTGGGCATCTGGATAGCATAGGAGACAGCTTTGGATTGTGGGATAAACAAGTTAGCTGGCTGTTTCTGCTAAAATAATAAGAAATGAACTAATGAATTTAATATTTAAATTGTCATCTTTAAATCTGAGCATTAGAAACCCACTGAAATGAAAGGGAACAGTTTACAGATCAGAGTTATTGTTCCACATTGGCTGAGGACTCGTGAAGACCAGACTGTGTACATTTTGTTCTGGTTTTCAAGTTTCCTTTGCTGCCAGGCTGGATAAAAGCCTCTCTCTCTCTCTCAAATAGAAGATTAAATTCTGGAACACAGATCTGGAGCAAGAGATGAATTCCAAGGTAAATTCTTCTGCCATGTAATTGTGGACAGCACACGGCATAGCTATACATACTACAGATGATGAATTGTGGTAAGACACTCTTACATTTACTATTACTATCATAGAGTGATGGAAAATGCGCAGTACTGGCCTCTCTAGTTAAGAACTTTCCCCCTCCTCTCCTATAAAATTAAATGCTGTAATGTAATTGCTTATATTTACAATGGAACTCCACAATTGGACACTTATTTTTGGAGCCTCTATTTTGCTGTTCCTTTTGAACATTTTGTCCTTAATACCTTGTCATTTGTATTTATAAACCATCTCCTGTCCTTTAACCATTTATGGTGCTGTACAGTTAAAAAATAACAATCAGCAAAAAATAAAACCTTCAAAAGTACGTTATAAAACATAAAAGTACCAAATACACAAGAGTTTGAAGTTTAGATTCCGTGCCCTGTAACTAAAGATGGTCCAAGCCAAAATCCCTAAATCCAAATGCCTCCAACTGTTAGCAGTGGTTCTCAACCTTCTGCAGTTTGCGACACTCTTGGTGACATACTGCGACCCTATAGGACACACCAGCCCACCAGCCCACTTCCCCCCAGCCAAATCTAGCCATCGCCCTGGCTCTCTGCAACACACTTACCACTGTATGGCAACACAGTATTGTGTCCCAACACAGTGGTTAAGAACCACTGTGTTGAAGTTTTCTAAATCCAGAGATCAAGTTGTATGGGGGTTTAGGTCCATCTCTACAACTCAATAAACAGACAAAACCACGCAGTCCCTTCTACTAGTTAGACAGTGAAAGCAGCATAAGATTTAGAAAGCTCTTTTTAATGTCTGTCTTACACTGGGCCAAACATTCTATATTGTTCTGCATTAATCATCTACTTCCTAAGGGGAAAAAAGAGGAATTTATCTTTCTGTTTTAACCAGTTTAATGTAAAGAAATGAAACGCAGGGGTCAAAATAAACAGCATCTGATACTTTGATTTCTCCTCATTCATTAGCTTCCTCAGGTCAACATTCTCATCAAGTTCCTAAGTTTACAAATGATTTATAGTAACTATTTTGGTAGCTTTGTAGCTTTTCCCTACTGGCAAAGATTTTAAAACCAAAGTTCTTTTGTTTTTCAGCAATATCTTTGCTACAATGGCTAATAACAACAGGACAAATTATTTCTGTCAAAAGAAACTTAAATAACATGTCCCTCAGTTTCTTTACAAGAGGTAAAAAGCTCTCTCTATATGGTACTTGTATTCCTGGTTCTCTCACATTACAGCTGTAAGTCTCCTCTTTCAGGTCACGTCTTCCACATAAAAGTGCTAAACTAATGCCGCTTAATGACAAATTAATGTCCATGAATAAAAAATACACCTCTAATAGCATAGAGTAATTTGCCATTACAATATCATCATTGGACATGCCCCTGGTTTAATATGATGTATTTAATTCATAACTTAATGAGTGATATATAAAAAGAGAGAGATGAACCCTGCAATTACATTTATGTGAGTCTGTCACCTTATTTGTAAAACCTTAGAGTCATTTACATTCAAATTAGAACAAATGAGTGATTTCACAAAGTGCTATGATAAATGACCATTGCTGCACAAGACAGAACTGTATTTCCTGTGAAAACATGAACAGTTTCCTATTATTTGTTAAAAATTACAATGCATATTGCCCAGCGTTGTGTGAATAATGACTTTTTTACTGATTAGGTCAGAAGACTAATATGGAACAAAATAAATAATTTTTCTTTTAATTTTTTCTGATTTTTGCTTTAATTCATCCACTCGACAGTGATGGACTCACACTGCCACCTGCTGCTGAGGAGTGGGTACCGACAGCCCCTGCTGGGATGTTTTAAAATAAGTTCAGTCCTTCAGCAGCTCAGTATTCTTCTCATACAGTCAAATGATTTTTCCTATCAGATCAATGCATCTGGATGCACACTGTGAGACTGGCTAGTAAATGTGGAGGTGCTACCTAATTTTAAGTAATATGATTTGCATGTCTATGTGTGATTGTCCCCCTTGGTTAGAAGAATGTAATAGCTAACGACAAGGAAAAGATGTAACTGTGAAGCCGTGGTGCTGGTCAGATGGTGATAAAAGCCAAAAAAGTATGGTATATGGTGACCCTAAATATTCAGTCTAGGTTTACACCCACATAAGAGCCCATAAAGGATCCCAAAAGCAGGGATACTCCAAGGGATAGTTGTGGCAGCAGAAATCTCCTAAGGAGTGAGCAGCATTGGTTTAAAAAAGGATGTAGCAAGAGCAATCACTGCAGCACCAATTCAATGCATTTCTGCCTATCAAATCTGCGGCACAAACCAAAACTTTCCTCTTCCTGACGGAAATCTCTGAGGGAAGGCACTGACAAAATCATTGCCAGCCCTCCTAGTTGGAGGGGATGCAGGAGGCGTGACCCTGCCAGGAAGAGTAAACTGTATGTCCCTACACCAATTTTAGGTGAATCTAGCCCCCTAGTCCTATCACTATTAACCTAAGAACTGTACCTCATCCCTCTCAACATGGTCAATAATCATAATTCACTTTTTCTGAATTTTTCCCTCTCTTCCCCAAGTGAGGAACTAAAACAATCTCTTTATCTTGTGACCATATTCTTCAACTCCAAGATGAAACTTTAAGGCACAAAAATGTTCATTTTTACCATGTTTTATGACAATAGAGTCAACACACTGAAGCAAAATATGTTGCTCATCTGTGGGTTTACACATTGGCAACTGTTGACTTTTATACTTTAGTTATCAATGCTAGACTGCACACAGATTATGAAAAATGTGCAGCCAGTGTCAAAAGATACAGAAACATCCATTCTCATTTTTACCGTGATACTAAAAAAACAAAACCCAAATGTTTTAGACCACGAGGTACACCCTGACATGTGGGGTTAATGCTCTAGGAGTTGACTGTAGAGTAGACTGTCCACCGCCATGAGCACCTCATGTAGGTCACGGGCAATGGGGTCACACATCACAACAAAACCAGAGTCAGATCAAATGGGTATGTCATACTCGTTTTTTCTCACTGCTAGCAGTTTAAAAAGGGAGGAAGTTAGATGGGTGGAAGGGGGACAGACTATCATCACTCCTCTCTTAGTTTGAGTACTTCACTTCATAGACAGACAAAGAGACATCAGAGCTTAGCTACTAATGCTGTATTTGGCCCGCTCGTTCCTGCCCTGATGAATGAGTTTTTCTGGTGGTAGCCCTTCTATTCAACAACAGACAGAACACCATACTCTTTTCCAGAAATGCTGGTTCAGCACAGCAGCAACTGGTTGCATAATGGTGAGAACCAGAGAACTACAAACACAGTTCTATTTTCTGCATACATTTGATGCATTCTTCATATTGGAAAGGGTCATTGTTCCATCCATTGGAGAAAGCTGACAAGCGTAGACTTTACCGTGATGGCTGTTTTATATGGCATCACTCAGTAATATACATATCGTTCTTAAAACTTAGTCATACCATATACATCTTGGTTGCTTGCTGACCTTCAGATTTTTTCCAGTACTTTAATTTGCTCTATATGAAAAGCCCAGGAGCTAAATTCCCAAATGAGCTTGGACCGCTGGCAATATAGAGGTGATGCTCTCAATCTCCGGTGTAAGAATTAATGTCTCTCTTTAAGAGTGTATCTTAGTGTAGGTTGGGAGTGTGCTGTGGTCACAACTCCAGATGGAGGCGGTGGGATAAGGGAGATTTAATACCTTATCAAACTCTAGCCCTGAGTCAAAAAAAACACCAACAAATTTCATTGTAGCCTTTTTCATTAAAAAAAAAAACAACAGAAAATACATAATGTAAAATATATATAAATTAATGTAAATAGTTGAGTGTCAGTGGAAGGAAATGGACAGGTCATATGTAAGATACTTGTACTCCATGGTGCCAAACATGGTATAAACACTTAGACAGACCAACCAGAGACAGAAACATTAGATGCTCTTGCTCGGGCAATTCAAAGCAGTTAAAACCAAAAAAAGTAAATTTTGACATCAGATATTGATTTTCATGGAGGACGAGATATAAAATAAATCTAAGAATCAAGGAAGCATGAATAGCAACCAAGACCACTGCCTGTGACTGGATCTTCTGTCCTTCCTGGATATTAAAACAGCAGAACACACTTCAAGTCCCTACCTATACAGGCTGTCAATAGCTCATCTGATGAGGAGAATGAATCATGAGTTAAAACACGCAACCGTTCAACTAGTATACGAGAAACCACTTCTTAACTAGAGACACCTTGTAGATTACTGCCCCATATCCAAGTTTCCTTCTCTACCAAAGTAATCAAAAGCTAGAAAAATTTCCAATATCATCCTTTTCTGAGATAGCCTGGATATCCATCAGTCAGGCTTTAGCTTGGGCATAGTATAGAGATAGTATTTCTCTCCTAATATATAGGCAAGAGAAATATATCCATACTCATCTTGCTGAACATCTCTGCAGCAACTGATTCTGGTGATCACCAAATACTTTTGACCTGCCTTCTAGGTGAATGGTAATACTGTGAAATGATTTATACCATGTGCTTTCACTAAGACAAACTAATGGGTAGTTTGGGGCAATTATTCTTCCCCCTCCAAAGCTCTGATCTACAGAGGCAACACAGGCTGAAGAGTCACAGTACTGAGAGGTCACCTAATTCTACAGTCCACATGTGTCAAACTTCCACAGCACCATCTCTCAGCTTTATCAATGCCTGGTTGAAATCAGCACTTGGCTGACAAGCAGTTGGCTACGGTTGAATCCAGGCAAGATCGAATTGATGCTGAAAAGAGGACAGTACTCTGAAGAACTTATCTTCTCAGTAGCATTCACCACCATTGAGGACATATGCCCTCACATTGTTCAAATAATCTGTAGCCTTGAAGTTCTCTTGGGCTCCTCATGACTGTTAGATGTCCAACTAAACATGGCAGAAAAAAACACTTCCATCTTCAACTGGCCAGGAGACCGAACACCGTCTTCTCAGACATTGACCTAGCCTAGTCACAATTATCATTTTTGACCTCCAGATTTTAATAGTGCTTTATTATCTAAGAATGAAGACACACAGCTGATGAGATATTGAACAGGTGGAAAATACAGTGACATCTGCTTAGCAACAAGCGAGCACATCACTCAGTACTCTGTTCTCTTTACTGAATTCCCACTGAATACAGAGTCCAGGTTAAGATTTGAGTTCAGATACTCAAAGCCCTCTATGGCATTTTTCTTAGCTACTCCAAAGTTACGGCCCCCCATTTCAGCTACTTTCCACTGGGCCCATGAAGTATGGGATTTTCAAAGAAACTTAAGAGATTTAGTCAAACAAAAGAATCCCATTCAGTAACATCATATGAAGGCAGACAACTAAATTTTGTAAGTCATACATACAAATGCTAGCAGTCTAAATACTAAGGACTTGAGTGCCCGATATTAAATGAGGATATTGATATAAGAGGCACCACAGAAACTTGCTGGAATGATTATAATCAGTGGGACACAGCAATTCCAGGGTACAAAATATATAGTCATGACACAGCAGGCCATACTGCATACCCCCTCCTTCCTTCCCTCCCCCTTCCTCCCCAAAATAAGAGGACCAAAAGCCACCATGGCAACCCAAGTGAGTAAAAGAGGTGATTAGAAGCAAAAGGGCATCCTTTAAAAACTGGAGGTCAAATACTACTGAGGAAAATAGAAAAGAGCATAAATTCTGGCAAAACAAGTATAACTTGGCAAACCAAAAATGAATTTGAAGAGCAAATAGCAAAAAGACACAAAAACTAACAAAATACTTGAGTGTATCAGAATCAGGAAGCCTGTCAAAAAACCGTTGGGGCCACCAGAAGAGAAAGGTGCTAACGGAGTACTCAAGGAAGAAAAGACCATTGCAGAGAAGCTGAATGAATCTTTTGCTTCAATCTTCAGTGGAGAGGATGTGAGGGATATTCCCACACTTGCACCATTCTTTTTAGGTGAGAAACCTAAGGAACTGTCCCATATTGAGATTCCAATGCGGGATGTTTTGGAATAAAGCGATAAATTAAACACTAGAGTCACCAGGATCAGATGGTATTCACCCAGGAATTCTGAAAGAACTCAAATATGAAATTGCAGAAGCTAATGGTAGGATGCAATGTACCAGTTGACTGAAAGACATCTAATGTAATGCCAATTTTTTTAAAAGGCTTCAATGGTGATCTTGACAATTATAGGCTGGTAAACCTAACTTCAACACCATGCAAACTGGTTGAAACTATAGTAAAGAACAGATTTATCAGACATGTAGATGAACATGACATACCGTATTTTTCGGACCATAAGACGCACCTGACCATAAGACGCACCCAGTTTTTAGAGGAAGGCAAACAAGAGAACAGGAAGGGAAGAGAAAGGAAGGCAAAGAAGATAAAAGGAAGGGAAGAGAAAGGAAGGAAAGAAGAGAAAGAAAGAAAAAGAAGGAAAG
>ML686195.1:2642506-2676322 GCA_007922175.1 Pelusios castaneus | reverse complement strand
GAAGGAAGAGAAAGAAGGACCCTGCCGCGGCCCCGGCAAGCCACCGGTGGGGCGTGACAGGACCCTGCCGCGGCCCCGGCAAGCCACCGGCGGGGCGGGGGAGGACCCTGCCGCGGCCCCGGCAAGCCGCCGGTGGGGCAGACCAGCCCCCAGCCCCGGAGGCTGATCCCGGCCCGGTGCTGGGAGGCCGAGGCCGTGGATTAGCCCGGCCCTGGCCCCGGGAAGGAGGCGGACGGCGGGTGGGAGCCCGAGAGCCCGCCGCTGCCGCAGCCACCCCTCTGGCCCGGCCATGTGGGGCAGGCAGGCAGGCGCCCGCTCCGGACCCTAGCCTAAGCCTGCCTGTCCCAACCTGGGGGCGGGGAAGGCCAGCCCAGAGGTCGGGCGCAGGCCGGGTGTGCCGTGGCAAAGCGGTTGCCCCGGGGGTTGGAGGGAGCAGCACTGGACAGCATTCGGACTATAAGACGCACCCTCATTTTCCCCCCACTTTTGGGGGGGAAAAAGTGCGTCTTATAGTCCGAAAAATACGGTAATAGGAAAGAGAACAGAAATCATGCCTCTCCAGGATACTGAGTGTGGACGAGCATGCGGGCAAGGGTGATCCAGTGGATATAGTGTATTTGGACTTTCAAAAAGCTTTGAGAAACTCTCACACCGAAAGCTCTTAAGCAAAGTAAGCAATCGTGTGATAAGAGAGAAGGTCCTCTCATGGATCAATAACTAGTTAAAAGATAGGAAACAAAGGGAAAAAATAAATGGTCAGTTTTCACAATGGAAAGAGATAAACAGCAGGGTCCCCAAAAAATCTGTACTGAGACCTGCACTGTTCAACACATTCATAAATGATCTGGAAAAGAAGGTAAAAAGGAAGATGGCAAAATTTGCAGGGTATTAAGATAGTTTAATCCAAAGGTTTTTTGCAAAGAGTTAAACAAGGATGTCACAGAACTGGGTGACTGGGAAACAAACTGACAGCTCAAATTTAGTTAAATAAGTGTTGGGAGCCCCTAACCCTGACTAGATGATGGGAGATGGATCACTTGATTAATTGCCTTGTTCTGTTCATTCCCTCTGAAGCATGTGGCACTGGTCACTGTTCAAAGACAGGATACTGGACTTGATGTACCAATGGTCAAACCCAATAAGGCCGTTCATATGTTCTAAACTATGCAAAAAGTCAGGATAACCTAGAATTCTTTTATTTTTGCCTGAATACTTTTGTTCCCATGTTAGCAAAAATTAAACTTACCATTTAAAACTATGTTCTCTTTAGGCTTCTAAACTTGATTCATAATTCTTTCATGATCAGTTGTTGATCTTAAATTAGCAAAGATTTTTCCAGGTGAGAATGAGGAATCCACATTAGGCATTCAAGAGAATTTGATGGTAATGTGTGAAATAGAAAACTTCATTCAGCGAACCAGAAATACCACAGTGTTATCAGAAATTTCTAAGGTATGTCTATTACACGATTTTGCAGAACTGTCTCAGAGCCTCAAAGTTATTCTATCTTATATAAATCAAGGCCATGCTAACCAAGCATTATCTTTAATCAGAAACTCATATTAGTGGTTTCATGCTCTTGACTTGTGTTTGTGATTCAAGTAATTTGTTATAGAAATCTTTCTGAGATTTATCAACAGATTCAATAACTTATTTTAAGTTAGTTATTCTAAGAAAAATGACATCTACCTTGGAGTTAAATGAATCTAATGTATCTTACAGAAAATGAATTGCAGTGAATTCGGGGCCCAATTCTCTTCTCACTCACACCAGTTTATTTGAACTGAGTGCTATGGGATTTCTCCTGATTTTTATTAGAGTAAGTGAAAAACAACACATTTTTCTTTGGTACCTCCCACTTAAATAATTTGCTTCCATTTGGACAAAAAATGGCTCAATCTGATTCTCAATGTAATCAATAGAAAGACTCCCAGTGACATCTATGGGAGTTCAATTGGGACCACATTCAGGTGGAAGGAATGGAGTCAGACAGTTAATCCTCAATGCCAATGTTGGCAAAAATTTAAAATTCTCTACAAAAAAACAAGAAAAGCTATTATTAAAAACACCCTCAAGAAGGCTGTGCTGCATCCAACCCCAAAAATTACTGAAATCCTAATAAGCACAAACTCTGTATCAGCATCACAGAGCAATAATAAACTAGATACATTCAGTATAATTTATTTCTTTAGGCCATGCTGAACTAAAGCTCAAAATCTCAACTACTCAAAACAGAAAGACCGCAATCCAATGCCATAGTAAACTGTGAATAGTGCAGTACCCAGGGACCCAACAGCAACATTAGAAGGAAGGCAAGTGTGGGAAGGGATTATTCACCTCCCATTATTAATAATAATAATTATTATTATTATTCCCACTCCATGTCATTTGCATCTCAGTGACTGGAGTCACAACTGGAGACACCCAACTGCAACAAGCATTAATGTTTTTAAGATGATCTGGTTAACTAAGGCTCAGATTTTTAAAGATATTTATGTGCTGCTAAACTCAACATTGCAATGCCTACCAGGTTCAGGAACTAACTCTCATTTTCAAGCATTTTCAGACTCTTAGGAGCCTGCATCCCATTGACTGTCAATGAGATTTTGGCTCCAAAGTGTCTGAAAATATTTTAAAATGAAACTTGGCCATTGCAACACTGATTGCCGCAACTACTATAAATCTGGGCCTTATTCTTAATTTTTGGTGGTACTGTAAAGGACTTTTGTTTGTTTGTTTGTTTTAAAGATTATTCAGTGCCATGTGGACTTTAAATAGGCATATTATTTGGACATTGTGAATTCTCTTTACATCGATTTAAAATGTATTTTATCAATGTGTAGAAAGAGGTTTTAATAAACTACACAATTAGAGTTCATATGCAAATTTTATAACATTACCTTGGGCTTGAACAGAGACTTGATCAGGCTCTCTCATTACAATAAGTGACTTTCCCCTATCTCTACCTCCCCACCTTCTAATATTTTGTTCCACCCTGTTTGAATCTAAACAACTGCTTTGATTTGCTGAAACAGTCTGACCTGATCCTATGACTTACACTTCTCAGCATTTATTTTCCTCCCATATGGTAAGTTCTCCATTTTCAAGCATCTGGTGAAGTGGGATTTCTCCCACAAAAGCTCATGCATTGAATAAATTCGTTAGTCTTTGAAAGTGCCACAGGACTCCTTGTTTGTTTTGCTGAACTAAACTAACACAGCTACCGCCCTAGAACATGACATTCACAGACAACTTAAATTGTCTGGACCCCAACCCTGCAAAGGAATTAATGCTGGTGAATTCTGGTTAATGCTGATTTAGTGGTATGGCTCTTCCTGGACAGATCCCTTGGCAGAACCTGAATTTAGTAAATAAGTATAATAAGTAAAGAGCCAAATACTTAGTCAGTGTAATGGGTGTAGCTCCACTGATTTCCATGCAGAGGTACTGATTTACACTAGCTGAACCTGACCCAGATTATTGAATAGAAATATATCAGTGCTATCAGAGCAAAGAATTTCTTCCTAACCCTTTGGAAATTTTGAGCCTGGGTCCCATTTACTCTTGGGAAAGGTAAAGTTATATGTGGACCCGGCGCCTCCCAGATAGTCTCTCGGCAATTTTTCTTACACTTTCCCATTAATGGCCTTTCCTTCCCTTTCGTTTTCTAAGAATAATGGACAGTTATTATGTATGCTCACAGAATGCCTGTCAGGTGTAAATTTCACTACTTTATCACTGACACTGATTTCCTGATTGACTTACACCTCACAGAAAAATTAACTCCACCATATATTGTAGCCATTGACCTTGTCTGAAAGCATTTGATTGTGAAATATAAAAACTATAAAGAAAACTCAAAAATTCAAGTGAAATTGCTGCTTTTAAGAGTATACGCCATTGCTACATGTTGATGTTTTAAAGCCACTGCTCCTACTACCACCAAAATTCATTTCATTTGACCAGTCCAAATAAGCAGATATTTATTTCATTGCCTCAGAATACTGGTACTATTATTAATACTACAGGAGCGCCTAAGAACTAGTCAGTAATGGAGCCCCATTGTGCAAGGTGCTATACCAAGCGTGACAGTCCCTGTCCCAAAGAGTTTACAATCTATACATACTAGTTATATGGTTCCCATTACCATAGCATCTGAGATCTCAAAATCTTCAATGCATTTGTTCTCACAACAACCCTTTAAGATAGGAAAGTGTGGTTATCTCCACTTTACAGATGGGTAATTGACTTGCTCTGGGTCACACAGGAAGTCTGTTACCAAGCAAGGACTTGTACCCAGGTCTCCCAAGACCTAGGTTAGAACCATTAGACCACCCTTCTTCTCTAAATCGAAATAGACACAACAGACAAATGGTGAAATTAAGGTCGACAGAGGTACAGTGTCTAACCCAAACTCATAGCAGATCAGTATAGCCTGGATTGAGGTTGCCCATCTTTCAATCCAGAGCCCCATCTACTTGACCATGCCGACCACAAACTGAGTTAGTATTAGCCTAGTTCCTCAACATTTCCTATACCTAATTTACAATTACAGGATTAGTCATGGAAATAAAATTTGTCAGTCAAAGAGAACAGTCAGTTAATTAGGTCTAGAAGCCTTACCTGGATGAGATAATGAGAACATAAACTGAGGAGCTCCAACAGCTGCAGGTGACTCCCAGCTGCTAACACATCCTGGATTACTCCTGGTTCCAAAAGAATCTATATTGAAAAAATATATATATCTATTGTAAAGAACTATCCTAGGCATGGAAAACATATGGATTAAAGGAAGCCAGTGTTTTAGGACTTTATTACATTTACACTCTGAATGTAATAGGACATATGTGAATAAAATTAAGCGTATATGTTAGTACTTAAAGGTTTGGGGATGTAGTTGAAAAATTAAGCTAGAATATTACTGGCTATTTAATCAGTGAAACAAATTTTTTAAATTATTCTTTAAAGGGGTTTTGTCCAACCTACTTATTATGATTCTCTACCATGAAAAACATATTTATTGAATAAATCTTCTTCAAAGCCATAGAACAGCCTAAAAAAAGCAGAATATAACCATACAAATAAACACAGTAATGCAGTTTAATCATCATAGTCATAAAAATAATACATTTTCAGTCTTGTTTTAACTGATTCAGGAAACCTACACTGTATCTCTCCTGCCTCATGAGAGCCATGTGGACAACAAGGGAATACCTACATGGACAAAAATAGAAAAATGAGACACAAGTCACACAAAAAATAGGGAGTAGCTGCAAGTGTGGAAAACAACAATTAGGGACATAAATAGGGCAGGACTCCCAGTCCCATATTTGCCTTCCTGCTGACTCTGGAAATTCTCTGGCATTGAGCACAGTGGGGAAAGCTTCCAGAGACACTGCAGGACCTGCCTGTAGTGTGTTGCGCTGCTTCATCTGAACTTTGCTGCTCCCCCTCAATAAACTACCCCTTCAACATCTGTAAAGCCGCTACTTTGTCATCTTTTAAATCTCCCCTTAAAACTACTTGTGCTCAGGAGCCCTCACCAAACTCCTCAGACCAACCTTTTTCAGAGTGGTATGATCATTCTGGACATAGGTCAGGTACATTTAGGGAGCAGAAAAGCTGTCTCCAGTCCCACACAAAAATGCTAAGGCTAGAATTTTCAGGCTTTCCTGAGCCCAGGACAGAGCTGTCTGCATGGGTGGTTTTTGAAGCTCCCCCTGCGGAAGGCAAGGTCCCACCCCGGGCCTCTTCCTCTATGCCTCACCCGAATAGATCTCTGGATGATTTCTTCCTCTCCTCTTCTTCTCCCACCACTACCTATTCTCCCCACTACCCACCCAGCATGGGAAGCAGCTGCCTATGTGCCCCTCCAAAGGCAGGAATGGGGTCACAGCATGGGATGGGGGCTGGCTGCTGTAGGATGACTCATTCACTCAGCCTGTTCCTCTCCCCCTGGCTGACTGGGACAGTGACCAGACCTACAAACCTAAGTATGAACAGACCCCACCCTCCATCAGGAAGCTTAGGAAAGACACAGGAAGTTTGGGCAGGAGAAGTGCAGATATCCACATGAGAGGAGGTGAGCTCGTGGAGAAGCTCAGTATCCCAGTCTCCTGTGATCTAGGAGGAGTGCATATGGATGAAAGGTTAACTGTGGAAACATTTAACATTTCTAAAGCACTTTCCATCTGATGACCTCAAGGCACCAAAGCAAAAACAATGAAGTAAGCTACACAATACTTCTCTGAGACAGACAGGCAAGTATTATACTGTTTTTGAATGAAGAAACTGAGGCACAGGCTGATTGCCTTTTAAAAAAAATCGGTAGACTCCCCTTGAGTCTTTGACTGCTGGTCCAATGTCACAATGCAAGTCTGTGACGGGGGCCATTATAAACCCCCAAATCTTCACATTCCTCACTCTGCTTTCAGCAAGCCATGCTGCTTCTTCATTACATTGTACTTACCATTTCCCTTATCTGGAAAACAAATGAGTGTCTTTGAAGGGAGAAGGGACTCTTAATTGATTATTGAACAGGGTAGGAGGCAAGGGGTAGAAGGAAAACACCCATCTGACAGGAATCAATCCACTCAGATTAGGGGCTGTCAGCCTGGGAGCCCAGGTGGCTGGAAAATTGAAACTTGAGATTGGACTGGAGAAGAAAAGACTCCTCTTTTGTTTTGCTAAGAAGGCCAATGACAGTCTCACACTGCCTGGGGGCATGGCATGCTGAGCTTTATATGCTCCATGCAGGTAGCTTCTCGGGCGGCTGAGGGAACAAGCTGCATGAAGCATAAAAGCTTTTGTCTTCCCAGCACAGAAGGTGGGTGGCAGGGAAAGAGGTGGGGCCACCACAGCCAATCGGGGAAAGCCTTGCCTCCCTGTGCCTTCAATGGCTGCTCAGTCAGGTGCTGCTTTGCAGATGCGACTGCCATTGCCACACATGCAACAGTGGCTGCAAGGGGGAATACTATCTTGTGTCTTTCACCAGGCCTGTTAGGAGTGCGTGGTGGAAGCATCAGCCAATCACTGCATTTCTCCCCAATACTGGCCATTGCAGCAATGCATGAGGAAGAAGAGAAGGAGAGGGGACAGAGCTGCACTGCACCGTTCCACTCAGTGAAATGCCTCCAGTCACTCTCCTCATCATTATCTGCCTATAGAGTCTGAAGAGCCAGTAGCAAGACAAACTGGAGATGCTCTTCCCTCATCCACCATCACCCCGCACTCTTCTACCAGACAGGAAAGGCAGCCAACAGTCAGGGCACATGCTTCCACCTCAAGAACTAAAGGAGACCAGCACAAACCAGCTCATCACTAGAAGGCTTCACCCAATCCACCATTCTGCAGTCAGAGGTGACAGGTAACCTACCAGACAGCCCTGCTGCAGCAATAAAGAACAACTTCCAGATTAGCAATCGAGAGGATTCTTCACATAGTGCGGGTGAGCGGGAAATATGGTGGGAAAAAAGGCGTGTAGATGAAAGAATTAATGGTGTCTACTGGCATGACTGATGGGGTTCTCTGGGCTGGATGGAGGAAGAGGATTGGATGGGAGTTGGGGAGTAGCATGTACTCACCCAACTACCATGGAAATCTTTTGAGGAAGCCCTTTATGACAATTCTGGCAGTGTAATGATGAGAACTGATGCCTTCCTAGTGTAATTTTAGGCTGCATATTTTATTTTTTGTTTATTTTGAAGAATACTAAATTGAGAAATTACAGGAAAAAGCACACAAAATAAAATCTAACTCTTTTAAGCTTTATTGTATTCAGATGGTGAAAGCTACATATATAAGCCTTGTCCTTACAGAAGTACCACAGAAGACTCCACTGTCAAATGCTAAAATATACTGTTACCAATTGCAATGTACCCAATCAGTATGTCCTATATAGTTTGTGCTTCTTTGCATAAGGCTGTTTATTGTAAGTTTTACTTTTGACGTTTCTTATTAACATGACTGAGAAAAATGGGATAATTTGGATCTAAAGAAAGCTGACTATGGTTATAATATTTTTTTAAATGACAGAAATGTACATAATAAACAAAGTTTAGTCACACTATGGATGAATATAACCAACAGAACAGATTGCATTCCATAATTAAACATAGCAATAATTATTTATTTACAGGGATTTGCCTTTTTTTTTTTTTTTTTTTTTTTAACAAATAGATGGAGTCCCATTCCATTCTCTGCATGCCCCCCTCCAATATTTAAAACTTAAAAATCAGTAAGTGCATAATGAATTGTTAAAACTTAGCCATTAACCACCTCCATTCTATTCTAATTCACCCCTAACACATTTTACTGGAATAAACAAATCAACCCCCATTCCACCCTTCCTGCAGATATCTGCCAAAAAACAAAATAAAACACAGGAGCACTTCGCAAGGTAAGCAGAATGTTACAAATCCAGTGTATAGAACTTATTTGGCATTCATTTTCAAAGCACTTTAAACACATTATCAAATTTTTAACATTATCACCATTGTATGGATGTGGAAATAGAAGTACAGAGTGCAAATGCCACTGAATAACGGAAAAGTGATAAGAAACCAAGGGAATGATTACCCTGTCCTTTGCTCACATGAAACTCCCACTGATTTCATTGACAGCTGAATGAATGCAACTCACAGAATAG
Organism: Pelusios castaneus; assembly: GCA_007922175.1. Classification (NCBI taxonomy): domain Eukaryota; kingdom Metazoa; phylum Chordata; order Testudines; family Pelomedusidae; genus Pelusios; species Pelusios castaneus. The sequence continues at coordinate 2,667,675 of ML686195.1, read as the reverse complement.
CATGGCCTCAGTGGAGAGCTCCCAGTCTTGTGGTCAGATCATTAAACCACACGTCTCTCTGGAGACCAGAAATTCTTAGCATTTGTGCATAAGAGTTATTGGGGAACCTTGTTTTTCAGGAATCACATTACAAATGAGCAAAACTAATATTAGGCCCTCAAATAATCAGCAGCAGACTATAGATACAACTGGTAACAGTTTTTTTCTTCCTATTTGCAGTTTTGGCTTTGCACCATAAGGGGCCACTCTCTCACTGCTGTGCAGAAACTAAAGCCTACAGCCATTTTTCTCCTTCTATCCACCCTGCTAGCTTTCCCTGTAGTTCTGTCTGGGAGCCATCCACAGAAATGCAAGGAGAAGCAAAAAAACAAGAGGGGAGGCACTGGAGACAGTCACATTTCCCTGATGGGGACAGAAGGAAGTTCCCATCCACAGCAGTAACGTTAATTGCTCTTTCTTTCAGGCTTCCACACCCTATCCTGTAAAAACAGGAGATGAGGAACAGGCTTGAGTCTTGTTTACACCAGGGCCCTTTTACACTGTCCTGGCAGGGTAACTGGCCCCTCAAATGAGTGTAAATTACATATATTTTCACTTAAATGAGCCTTTACCCTACCAGAATGGGGTTTAGGGTAAAGTAGCTTTTGTGTAAGAAGAAGGCGGTGGCCCAATTTGTTGCAGACTTTTAGTTGATGCTAATTAGGTTTCCATTCATGATTATATGTGGCACAAGAAAAAGTTGGGGAGGGCTTTAGTTATAAAAAAATCTGTCATTTGTTAGGTATGGGGTGCTGTTCCAGGAAGAAGGACTGCTAGGCAGAGATGAACTCCACCTATCCAGGAAGGAGAAGAGCGTATTTGGTTGCAGACTGGCTAACCTGGTAAGGAGGGCTTTAAACTAGGTTCGAAGGGGGAAGATGACCAAGGCCCACAGGTAAGTGAAAATGAGGGAAACCTGGGGGAAGGGATGGAACTTGGGGGATGCTGGGGCTGTAACAGCAGGAATAAAAGAGAGGGTAGTTGGAACTGGGGGGCAGGGAGGGATCAAATAATTGTTTTTTATTTCCTGATGAAGTCATAATACCTCAGGAGAGTGGGGAAGGGAGACACCGGGAGAAATTGCAAGGAGGAAGATGCGACAGGAGGGAGAATCGACAGGGCAAAGTAGGGCAATGGGCCCGGTATCTTAGGTGCCTGTACACAAATGCGAGGGGCCTGGGAAACAAGCAGGAAGAATTGGTAGTACTGGCACAGACAAGGAACTATGATATAATTGGAATAACAGAAACGTGGTGAGATAACTTGCATGACTGGAGCACTGCCATGGATGGATATAAATTGTTCAGGAAGGACAGGCAGGGAAGAAGGGGGGGAGGAGTAGCGCTATACGTAAAAGAGCTGTATGACTGCTCGGAGCTCCACTATGAAAGTGGAAACAAGATGGTTGAACGTCTGTGGGTTAAGTTTAGGGGAGAATGCAACAAGGGGGATGTTGTGGTGGGTGTCTGCTACAGACCGCCAGACCAGAAAGAGGAGGTGGATGAGGCGTTCTATGGACAACTAACAGAAGTTTCCAGATCGTCGCAGACCCTGGTTCTTATGGGGGACTTCAATTATCCTGATGTCTGATGGAAGATAATACAGCAGTGCACAGGCAATCCAGGAATATGAGCCAACAGTGTGCTCTTGTTGCCAAAAAGGCCAAAGGCATATTAGGCTGCATCAGTAGGAGTATTGCCAGCAGATCGAGGGATATGATAATTCCCCTCTATTCGACACTGGTCAGGCCGCATCTGGAATACTGTGTCCAGTTTTGGGCTCCCCACTACAGAAAGGATGTGGACAAATTAGAAAGAGTCCAGCGGAGGATAACAAAAATGATGAGGGGGCTGGGGCACATGACTTATGAGGAGAGACTGAAGGAACTAGGCTTATTTAGTCTACAGAAGAGAAGACTGAGGGGAGATTTGATAGCAACCTTCAACTACTTGAAGGGTTGCTCCAAAGAGGAGGGAGCTAGGCTGTTCTCGAGGGTAACAGAGGACAGAACAAGGAACAATGGTTTCAAATTACAGCTGGGGAAGTCAAGGTTGGATATTAGGAAAAACTTTCTCACTAGGAGGGTGGTGAAGCATTGGAAAGGGCTATCTAGGGAGGTGGTAGAATCTCCATCCTTGGAGATTTTTAAGGCTCGGTTAGACAAAACCCTGGCTGGGGTGATTTAGGGGGAGTGGGCCTGCTTTTTAGCAGGGGGTTGGACTAGATGACCTCGTGAGGTCCCTTCCAACCCTATTATTCTATGATTCTATAAATATGTGTGTTCTGCAGCACTTGTCAAGCCTGTTCAAATAAGAACTCAATGGCATACTGCCATACAAATCATTTTCACTCCTTAGGGTCTCACGGATGTAGACCTTGCACTATTAATTATTCACCCCTGATTTAAACAGAATGAGTCCTGTCATCTGTGCTGATGTCACGTTAATTATTAAGTGCTAGCCATGTGCTTGATGCTGTGAAAGGTTCAAAATAAAGAGAACCAGTACCCCAAAGAGATTGCAATCTTGCAAACAAAAGATATGTTTGCAGTGTGGTTTCTCTGATGTATGAATGTATTTTAAAACTGCATCAATCCATTTTACAGATCATACAGGTAGCATCTGTAGATATAGTGGGAAAGGTGGCAAGAAGTTAAAATGTAAAGGTGATCTGCAAAAAGCCAGCAACAGAATTTTATAATTAGGTGATTTATACTCTCCAAAACAGCATAAAGGTTTTTTTAAAATATCCCATTTAGCATAACTCTTTTGCCAGGTTTTAGCCAACCAGTTTCTCAGTGTTTACAATCTTCCCACACCATGCAATAATTCAAAATGCACTCTGCTAAGATAACAGATCCACTACAGAAGATCAGAAGCTGCAAGAGAACTGGCAGAAGTCTGGTTTATTCCAGTACTGCAGTCTAAACAAACTGTTCAGCATTTCTGAGATCTAATAAAATACTAAATGACCTATGCTGGATGTGACATCACCAGCAGACTGAATGATGGGTTGTCTCACAAGAGCAAGAAGGACAACCTACAAAGAAATTCATTGCAAGGGGCTTACTGAGAACCTATTTCATAGATCATGTTACTAAAACTGACTAAATTCTAAGCCCGGTTCTGATATTACTGTGGCCTCAGAGCACTGATTTGACCTCTCGGGCTCAGTGTTCCTATCTGTATAATGGATAGTTATCATCAGCTTCAGATGGTTAATAAGGTTAATTATTGAAATTTTGTAAAGTACTTTGCAGATGTAAACCACAAAGCATTGTTGTAACACAGCGCAACAGGTATGCACAACTGGCCTAATCCTGATGGTAAGAAGCTAGCAGAAACCCCACTGAACTCAGTTAAGCTATACTAGTATAAAACGAGTGGGGGAACAGCTTTGGGGCCATTCTATACAAGAGAATCATGAGAGCAGGATCAAGCCCCCAAAAGGGAGCAACATTATTTTACACAACAGTTTTTTTGACTTCAGTTTTAATATAATTGTTTTCCTATTGAAATATTAATTGTCACTTAAAACCAAATGACTTCCAGCAATCATTATGATAAAACATGGCCTGCCCATGATATTTGACTGCAGGCCTGGAGCCTAAATTTCTCTCATCGTCTCTCCATTTCAGTCCCCAGGAGGTAAGAACTTCAGAAATTTACATTTCAGGTAGCATTCTCATGCTATTTCCAAAGACAGATGACAAATTAAGTTTCTTAATTTTAGTAACCTTTACTATCATCTTGGAAACAATAACTGTACTGATAACTTCATAGAATACCAAACATTTCCACTAGAGGGCTCAAATAGCCCAGAAAAGAAAGCTAAGTTTTTAGTTACACAGGATTTCAATTTACAAATGCAACTCAGAATGGTTTGAAAAACAGAGAAAAACAAATGAAAGAAATATTTAAATCCGTTTAGATAGTCTATATCTTGGCGATTCTCAACCACTGGGTCAGGACACATCAGCGTGTCACCACAGAATGCTAAGTGTGTCGTGGAAAGCCGGGGCGTGGATGAATTCGGCCTGGGGCTTGGTGGGCTGGCGTGTCCTGTAAGATGCCGTATGCTGCCAAGCATGTCACGACGACCCGCAAAAGGTTGAGAGCCACTGGTCTATCCTACAAGTTGTTTGCACGCTGATATAAACACACACACACACCACCTTAAAGCTCTCTTAAAACTGTTACCAGCTCCACAAAGTTTACAATATATAGGAATATCCATTTTTGACACTGTGTTCCCCTAACTCTGAAGTCCATATAGGTGTTAGCAAGTCATCAGTGGTGTGAGCAGAGATTGAAGTGTTCCCCTACTGATTTTTGAGTGTTGCAATTTCTGATGTCAGATTTATGTCCATTTATTCTTTTGTGCAGGGACTATGGATTTTTTTCTCATTACAACGGTGATTTGACCTCACCTTCCTCTATGTTCTGTTCCCCAGTATTTGAATCCTAACATTTATTTTGATTCGCTGTTACAGTCTGACCTGATCCTATGTCATACCCTTCCCTGCATTTAATTTCCTCCCATTCTGTAAGTTTCCCATCTTCAAAGTGTCTGACGAAGTGGGATTTTCTCCCACGAAAGCTCATGTGATAAATAAATCTGTTAGTCTTTAAAAGTGCCACAGGACTCTGTTTTTCTGCAATAGACTAACATGGCTATCGCTTTGGAACTTGTAAATTTCCTTACTTTTCTAGATTTAGGTCAGATCAGGCCATAACACCTATATTTTCAGAGTTGCACGGGGTTTCATGGTGGTGGCTAAATGTTGGGCAACTCCTGGGAACAACTAGAGGGTGTACTGTGTAACAATCAGTTCCAAATATCCAAGGGAAAAACAGAAGCTTTAAACCCCCCAAATGAACCAACTGATTCCATTCTGTATTATTACACTGTAAAAATGTATTGAATAAGGTCTTCTGTGAAAGCTGGTAATGTTCTAAACTTCATGGTCATTATGAGATAGATATAGAGACTGCATATGAATGTCTTTATTTGTGTATACAGAAATACAGTGCTCATCACCTGTAGTGCAGTCAGCCGGGAGGGGGTGCCTCTCCATCTACCTACCTAGTAGTAAAAGACAAATGATGAGCCATTAGAATTAATGGGGAGATATTGAGACAGCCCGGATAGAATTTCCCCACTCTGTATAACCATGAGTTATCATGCCAGAAAGGGGGCGGGCGATGGGGAGGAGGTAGAAGGGGGGGGGGGGGAGCCCTCTTAAAAATGAGGCTTGAAACAGATCTTCATCCAGAAACTGAGGGAGTGTCATTTGGCATGTGCTGTCCAGGAAATGCTGGGTTCCGTCTATGGGAGAGGATATGCTGGGAAACTGCTCAGAAGCAACTGGTAACTTTTGGAGAAAAGAGAGTTTATCTGATTTGAAAGTGTAAAACCAAAGGTTGGATCTTTACGTTTATTTTCTGTGTAGCTTGTATATGTTTGCTTCTTACAATGGTTTGCAAACTGTGTAGAGTGTGAGTGTGGTATCTGAGGGGTTGGTGTCATGCCTTCGGCAATGGTGAATCAAAGGAAAAAGTCAGAGAGTCTGCGAGTTAAGAAATTGTGGTGAATGAATTTGGTGAGATCTGAGAATAGAAGGGATGTTGGTATAATGAGTAACTAGATGTAATGAGTAAAGAAGGAAGAGACTTTCTTCTTGAGGACAGGTACTGGTGTCAGGGCCATGAACCAAAAGCATAAGGGAATCCAAGGTTACAGGACAAATGGTGATAGTTCTCCTTACGGGTCTGAGAGATTGCAAAATGTCACATATTACGAAGACTACACATTAGTTTCTATTTTTATTGGTATATGATCCTTTGACTCTTTCTGTGAAAGATTATCCATTTGACCATCCAAATGATTGTGTCTTTGAAATCCTGAGGGTGAACAAAGTACCTTTGTATATGTAATATTTAGGGCTCAGAATAAGTCATGGAGCTCATGGAAGTCACAGAAACAGTGATTTTTCCTGCAACTTTCCCAACCTCCAACAACCGAGGGCTGACAAGCAGGAAGTTCCCCAAGTGAGTGTTGTGGGGGATGCCTGAGGCCAGCCAGGCGGTATAAATGTTACATTTTGTAATAATTGGTTGTTAAAAATTATACATTTTTGTGGCTGTGACTACACCACAATTTTATTCGTTTTTTAACATGACTGTTCCATGAGTTTTGCCTAATTTTCCATGACAAATCCATAACTCCAGTAACCATCAGTTACAATAAGTAACCTCTCTTTCTTCTTTGACTGCTGATCCCTTTGTGGATTCCATACATGGTAGCATAGCAAACAGTATTCAGTTTGGAGGCAGCAGCGAAGGCTCTATGGCAGTCAGAGCTCATAATACTGTTCAGCCAACTGCCACTGCTGCATGGGAGAGGCCGTAAAGAGTGGTGAATAGGTGTGGACAGAAGACCACACTGCTGCTTCGCAAGGTTCTGCCATGGGACATCTGCAAGTAGCGCTGATACGGTTGCTTGTGCCCATGTAGAGTGGGCAGTGATGCCTGATGGTGGAGATGTCCATGAGAGGGAGTAGCACTCAGATACAGCATGAAATCCATTTGGAGATGTGCTGTGAAAACAGAGCATGGCCCCTGCGGCGTTCTACTATAGCGACAAATGCAAGGCTTGGAAAGCATGAATGCATTAGAAGTAAAACTCTAGTGCCCAGAAGATGTCAAGCAAATGTAGGGTAAGTGTTCTGGTGGAAGCCTGTGGCTTGGAATAAAAGGTTCGGAGATGAATAACTTGACTGAGGTGGAATGGCGAAACCACCTTGGGGAAGAACTTGGAGTAGAGTTGCAAGGGGACTTTATGCCTATGAAACATTGTGAATGGTAGGTTTATCATGATGGCTCGTAGTTCACTGAATTGCCAAGCAGATGCGATCACTATAAGGAAAATCTTTTACATGGAAAGATAAGAGAGGAAACACATGGCTAGAGGTTCGAAGGGTAGTTTGGTTGACTGTGGAGAGAACTAAATTAAGGTCCCAGGAGAGGATAGGTTTCCTAATCAAGGGAAGATATTAAGGAGACCACAGAGGAAGCAAGCTGTGACTGGATGGGGGAAGATGGAGACTATGTCCATTGATGGAAGGAAAACACTAATCACTGCCAGATGTACTCATACTGGGGAGTGGGTGAGGCATGAGGGATGTATAGTATGGATATACTCAAGGATTATCAGAATGGTTAGTGTGTTCAGGAAGTGGTGGTTGCCAACTCTGTGCAACAGTGCCACTTCGCCTAATAACGGGCTCCAGTGGAGGGCTGGCGACTATGGTAAGTATATTCCATAGTAGTGTAGAGCACAGCTGGTCTACAGTCAAGCCCTACACAAATACTAAGCCATGAGATGAACAAGGTTTGGACTGGATTAGAATCATAGGGCTGGAAGGGACCTCATGAGGTCATCTAGTCCAAATCCCTGCTAAAAGCAGGACCACTCCCACTAAATCATCCCAGCCAGGGTTTTGTCTAACCAAACCTTAAATATCTCCAAAGACAGAGATTCCACCACCTCCTTAGGCAACCCATTCCAATGCTTCACCACCCTCCTAGTGAGAAAGTTTTTCCTAATATCCAACCTCGACGACCCCCCCCCTGGTTGCCATTTGAAACCATTGTTCTGTCCTCTGTTACTACCGAGAACAGCCTAGCTCCCTTCTCTTTGGAGCAACCCTTCAAGTAGTTGAAGGTTGCTATCAAATCCCCCCTCAGTCTTCTCTTCTGCAGACTAAATAAGCCTACTTCCTTCAGTCTCTCCTCATAAGTCCTGTGCCCCAGCCCCCTAATCGTTTTTGTTGCCCTCCGCTGGACTCTTTCTAATTTGTCAACATCCTTTCTGTAGTGGGGAGCCCAAAACTGGACACAGTAGTCCAGATGCAGGCTCACCAGTGCCAAATAGAGGGGAATAATCACATCCCTCGATCTGCTGGCAATACTCCTACTGATGCAGCCCAATATGCCATTGGCCTTTTTGGCAACAAGGGCACACCGTTGGCTCATACCCAGCTTCCCATCCACCATAACCCCCAGGTCCTTTTTTACAGTGCTGCTACTTAGCCTATCGGTCCCCAGCCTGTAGCAGTGCATGGGATTTTTCCATCCTAAATGCAGGACTTTGCACTTGTCTTTGTTGAACCTCATGAGGTTTCTTTTAGCTCAGTGTTCCAATTTGTCTAAGTCTCCCTGGATCCTGTCCCTGCCCTCCAGCGTGTCTACCATTCTCCATAGCTTGGTCATCCGCAAATGTACTAAGCACGCAATCTATCCCATCATCGAGATCATTAATGAAGATGTTGAACAGAACCAGCACCAGGACTGACCCCTGGGGCACTCCACTCGTTACTGGTTGCCAACTAGACATTGAGCCATTGATTCCTACCCACTGAGCCCGTCGATCTAGTCAGTTTTCTATCCACCTTACAGTCCACTCATCCAACCCATACTTCCTTAACTTGCCGACGAGAATGCTGTGGGAAACCGTATCAAAAGCCTTGCTAAAGTCAGGGTACACCACGTCAACGGCTCTTCCCACATCCACAAATCCAGTCATCTCATCATAGACGTCAATCAGGTTGGTCAGGCATGATTTGCAATTGGTGAATCCATGCTGACTGTTCCTGATCACTCTATTTTCCTCCAAGTGTTTCAGGATGGATTCTTTGAGGACCTGCTCCATGATTTTTCCAGGGATTGAGGTGAGGCTGACCGGTCTGTAGTTCCCCGGATCCTCCTTTTTCCCTTTCTTGAGAAGTACTATATTTGCCTTTCTCCAATCCTCCGGGACCTCCCCCGTTCGCCACGAGTTTTCAAAGATAATGGCCAGCGGCTCTGCAGTCACTTCAGCCAACTCCCTCAGCACCCTCGGATGCAGTTCATCTGGCCCCATAGACATGTGCACATCCAACTTTTTAAAGTAGTCCCTAACCTGACCTTCCATCAACGAGGGCCGCTCTTCTTTTCTCCATTCTGTGTTACCCAATGTAGTAGCCTGGGAGCTGGCCCTCCCTGTGAAGACTGAAGTAAAAAAAGCATTGAGTACTTCAGCCTTTTCCACATCATCCACCACGAGGATACCTGCCTCATTCAGTAAGAGACCCACAGCATCCCTGATCCTCTTCTTGTTACTGACATACTTGTGGAACCCCTTTCTGTTATCCTTCACATCCCTTGCTAGCTGCAACTCCAATTGCCCTTTGGCTTTTCTGATTTTATCCCTGCAGCCCCACGCAATATTTTTATACGCCTCCCTTGTCACCTGTCCAAGCTTCCACTTCTTGTAAGCTTCCCTTTTATGTTCCACCTCATCGCAGAGTTCTCTGCTAAGCCACGCTGGGCGCCTTCCACATTTGCTGTTCTTTCTACAAATCGGAATGGTATCTTCCTGTGCCTTTAACAGGATTTCTTTAAAATACAGCCAGCTCTCCTGGACAACTTTCCTCTTCAGATCAACCTCTCAAGGGATCCTGCCCATCAGTTCCCTCAGGGAGCCAAAATTTGCTTTCTGAAGTCCAGGTTGTGTGTTCTGCTTTCCTTCCTTCCTTCCATTGATCAGGATCCTGAACTCTACCATCTCATGGTCACTGCTGCCCAGGTTGCCATTCATTTCTACTTCCCCGATCAATTCTTCTCTCTTTGTGAGCAGCAGATCTAGAGGTGCAAGGCCCCTAGTTGGTTCCTCCAGCATTTGTACTAGGAAGTTGTCTTCAATACTCTCCAAAAAGCTTCCTGGATTGTTTGTGCACTGCTGTATTGCAGCGGATGTTATGATAATTGAGGTCCCCCATGAGAACCAGGGTCTGCGATCTGGAAACTTCTGCTAGTTGTCCATAGAACACCTCTTCCACCTCCTCTTTCTGGTCTGGTGGACTGTAGCAGACACCCACCACAACATCCCCTTTCTTGCATTCTCCTCTAAACTTAACCCACAGACTTTCAACTGGCTTTTTTCCACTTTTGTAGTGGAGCTCCGAGCAGTCATACAGCTCTTTTACATAAAGTGCAGCTACTCCATCTCTTCTTCCCTGCCTGTCCTTCCTGAACAATTTATACCCATCCCTGGCAGTGCTCCAGTCATGTAAGTTATCCCACCATGTTTCTGTTATTCCAATTACATCATAGTTCCTTGTCTGTGCCAATACTACCAATTCCTCCTGCTTGTTTCCCAGGCTCCTCACATTTGTGTACAGTGGATATGGCCCCACTGTTGGGTGAGGAAGTTTGGGAGAGATAGAAGGCATATTGGAGGGCAGGCTGAAAGGTGAAAAGTTCTGTGAATCAGTATTGTTGGGGCCAAAAGAGAGCAATGAGTATGAGGGTGTCCTGGGCCTGCCTCACCTTGCAGAGGACTTGCAAGAGAAGCATGATGAGAGGAAAGGCATACTGTAGTTCTAGTGTCCAGGGAAGGAGAAGATCTCCCTGCGAGCTCCTTCTGATTGCGCCCCTGGAGCAAAAGAGGGGAAATTTGTGGTTGGTAGGCATTGCAAAGACATCCCCTCACAGAGTGCTCCAAAGCTTGAAGATATAGAGTGGGGTCATGCAGTTCCCACACATGGTTGCTGAAAGGAGCCTCAGAGAGAGCCTACAAGGTCCATCCCTGGCAAGTGTGTGGTATGAAATACCATATGGTATTTTTGGCACAATTCCACAAGCGCAGAGCTTGGTAACAAAGTATGGATGATCTGGCACCTTCCTATTTGTTAATATAAATGACCACTGTCATATTGTCTGAGAAGTTGTACGTGTCTGGATTTTATGAAGGCCTAGAAGGCACATCAGACTGCATGGTGTTCCAACATGTTGATGCGCATCCATTCCTCCCTGGATGATCAGAGACCTTGTGCCATGCGGCCTGGTAGTGGGTGCCCCAGTCTCTGAGGGAAGTGTCTCTGGTCAGAGTATGGAGTTCCGCTGTATCAGATGCATCTAACACTGCCTGAAGTGTGACTTTAGCTACCAGCTCATCAATAAAGGCTTGGAATTGTCCTTTTTTGTCTTCCAGTAATGAGGCCTGAAACTCCACCAACTGTGTGTATGAGCGAAAGTCATATTTTGCTAGATTGGCCTGATAGCTAGCTGTATGGAACTGCAGTCCCATGTAGGAGTATATTTTCTGCCTGATAAGGTCCAATTTTTTGCCGCTCAATAGAGAGGAGTGGACCTGAAGTGCTGCTGCCTGCCTTTGTTCATAGCTGCTTGTACTACAAGAGAGTTATGTTGTGGATGAAAAAACAGAAAATCTTTAGTGGGAACGAAGTAGCATCTCTCTGTGCACTTTGGTGTTGGAGCGCATGATGCTGGCGCATGCCAGATTGACGGAGTTGGTTATAGAAGCACATTGAGAACAGGGAGCATGATCCAAGATGGTGCCATAGGCTGTAAGATATCAAGAAACGCATCCTGGGGGTAATTTACAGCCTCTGCAGAGAGTTTTAGGGCTGTAGCTATGTGCCACAGCAGGTCCTCATATTTGTCCTGATCATCTGCTGATGGCAAGATAGGAGAGATAAGTGCCTCATCTGTAGAGAATGATGCTCTGGTCAGTACCAGCAGTGTCATCAGTTCTGCTGTTGTCAAGTACATAATGGATTTCTAAGGATCCTCATACACCAATAGAGCGATGTTTCATGGGGACCCATACGACACTACTTTAACATGGTATTGGTCCCAGTGGTGCCAAATTGCCAATAGGACCTGACAAGGTGGCCCTGTTGCGATGGTCTGCCTGGGTAACATAACCAGTGCTCAGATGTAGATCCTACAGCTTTGGTTATAAGTGAGAGTGGTACGATGGGCTGTTTGCCAGTGAAAGAGATGATCCCAGATCCAAGGGCCACTCCGACTCAAAGTGCTGCTCTAGGAAAGATGGAACTGTCATTACTATTGGAGCAGGTGGTGCCAAAAACACCTGCGCCTGGTCCCTTTGTCTTGGTTAAGTTGGTGCCTGCAACAGTAGTGTTTCATCTGCTATGAAGGGTAGCTTTCTGAGTTCTAATGTTCCTAACCAAGGCCAGGAGTTATTCAGAGATCTGATTATTTCTGCTGTAGGCATTGGTGGTGCCAGTGTATGAGGTACCAGGGGCATTCTTGGCTCCAATCAGAACAGGCTCATCGGACCCGGTGACTGATTGATTGAGGCTGTAGCAAGAGGCCTGTCTAAATGTTTATTTTTTTCATTGTGCCTTAGCTGTCTTAGGACCAAGTGCCTCAGGGTTGGCATGCGATTTCTCACCCTGGCCTATCTTGGTTTAGGAGGGAAAGTTGTGCATAGACGATGTTCTGCTTTTATATCCATGACCATGCTTGTAGGTCTTATGGGATTTCCCCAATATCACTGGTACCGTGGTGCTGTATCAGAGGAGGAAGGATCCATCCATGCCACTCCAGAATGCACAAGTGGATGCATTGCTTCTTCCAGGAGGTGTTTTGTCTGTCTTAATTCCCTTGCTTTGCAAGTCCATGTTGAAAAGGATCAGCAAACTGAACACCTCACAACAACATGAGCCTCACACAAACAGTAGAGACAGCACTGATAGTCGTTACTGACCAAGAATGATCATGAGTAAGAGATGCAGTTCTTGAACCAGACTTGTCAGGGCATAGTCCCCCAGAATGGGTAGGACTCCCAACTGAAGTGCAACAGTGTCAACTAACTATCCTAGACCTCTGTAACTAACAATACTATCGAAGTATGCACAACACAAATCAAGAGGAGAAATATGTTCCAACTCTGGTGATGCAGTGGGAAGAGGGAACGCCAGAGGCATTGACTCATGTGGCCTTATAAGATCTTAGACACAACCACATTACCCATGCACAGCACATAGGTCAATGGACACTACTACAAAGCATTCCGATGCCTGGCACACATGCACACCTATGTCATCCACATAAGGATGAGCACTCAAAGAAGAACTGGGAATTGTTTAGGAATATTGTAATAGATGGCCAAAAAGCCATAACTAGGAAAGAAGGCCAATCTGATTTAAAGCTGCTACTATATATAACAAGTGGAAGAAAGTGGAAGTTGATAGTAATGAATATAAATCAGAATTTAGGAATTATAGAAAATTGATAAAGAGAGCAAAGGATCACAGAAAAACCTATGGACAGCAGAATTAAGGACAACATGTTTAAAGTATATTAGGAACAAAAATTTTAAATGGGTAGAAGAGATGACCTGGGTAATTATAAGCCTGTCAGTCTGACATCAACTGCGGACAAGATAATGGAGCAGCTGATTTAGGACTCGATTGATATAAGGTGGGTAATACAATTAATGCCAATCAATGTGAGCTTAAGAAAAACAGGTTCTGTCAAACTAACTTGATATCTTTATATGGGTGATAAAGGTAACAGTGTTGATGAAGGCATTTCACTTGGAGCTGTATGACATTTTGATTTAAAAAAATTAGGACAAAATAAAAGTAACATGGCATACATTAAAGGTATTAAAAGCTGGCTAACTGATAGGTCTAAAAAATCTAATAGTAAATGGGAAATGATCTACCATGTGTGTTTATACTGGGTCTCATAAGGATCTGTTCTTAGAATCATAGAATTGTAGGACTGGCAGGGATCACAAAAGGTCATCTAGTCCAGTCCCCAGCACTTAAGGCAGGACCAAGCATTAACCAGATCATCCATGACAGGTGTCTGTCTATCCCACTCCTAAAAATCTCCTGTGACAGAGAGTCCACAACCTCTGTAGGCAATTTATTCCAGTGCTCAACTACCCTAGCAATTCACAAGTTTTTTCTAATGTCCAACCTAAACTGTCCTTGTTACAATTTAAGCCCATCATTTCTTGTCCTATCTGCAGAGGCTAAGAACAATAATTTTTCTCACTCCTACTTGCTGCAACCTTTTATGTACTCGAAAACTTATGTCCCTCCTCAGTCTTCTTTTCTCCAGATACCAGAAAACCCAATTTTTCAATCTTCCCTTATAAGTCATGTTTTCTAGATCTTTACTCCAATTTGTTCACATCTTTCCTGAAATGTGTCACCCAGAAACGGACACTACTCCAGTTGAGTCCTAATCAGTGCAGAGTAGGGCAGAAGAATTGCTTCTGGTGTCTTGCTTACAACACTCCTGCCAATACATCCCAGATTGATGTTTGCTTTTTTTTTTTTGTAACAGTGACATATTGCTGACTCATATTTAGCTTGTGATCCACTATGATCCGCAGATCCCTTTCTGCAGTACTCTTTCCTGATTGTTTCTTCCTAAGTGGAGTACTTTGTATTTGTCCTTATTAAATTTCATCCTATTTACTTCAGATCATTCCTCCAGTTTGTCCAGATCATTTTCAATTTTAAACCTATCCCCCAAAGCCTTTGCAACCCCTCCCAGCTTTGTATCATCCACAAAATTTATAAGTATACTCCCTATGACATTATCTAAATCATTGATGGAAGATATTGAACAGAACCAGACCCAGAACTGATCCTTGAGGGATCCCACTCGATATACTCTTCCAACTTGACTGAGAACCCTGATAGTTATTCCCAGGGAAGTCACACAAGACAATACCTAAAGCCTTACTTGAAGTCAAGATATATCAGATTTACTGCTTCCCCTCTATCCACAAGACCTGTTATCCTGTAGGTATTTGCAAATTGATTGCTTAGTTGTTTGCACCATTACCTTTCTGGGTACTGACTAAAGACTGGATGTTTTTCAAGAGATGCTCTAGGAAGTTCTATAGCCTATGTTATATAGTGGGTCAGACTAGATGATCACAATGGTCCCTTCAGGTCTTAGAATCTCTGAATACAGGTCAGTTCACAAAGGGAGGCATATGGGAAAATCATATTGTTGCTATACTTCTGAAATCCGCATATCATATTTTGAGCCATGTTTACAAAACCATGCTTAACAATACTCTTCTGTGTCACTTTTAATTTGTTCACACTTTCATATTAACATTTGATAGATCTGACTCAGAGAGGAGAACCTAGGCCACAATCCTACAAACACTTTCACACATGAGCAACTTTACATGTGTGAATGGAGCCAGTTATATTTACAGATACAACTCAGATACAGCTCACAAGAATTGCAGGTTTTAAACTAGAAGGCACAAGGTTTTAAACCGGAAGGCACCTATTTTTCAACAGAGGATCGTAGATATTTTGTCACCCTAAGGACATCTATTCAAAATGTTAGGAAACCATGCTGGTATCTTTTAGTCATTGACAAAGTTTAATGGATTATAAATATCAATGTATTTCAGAAAAATAAAAATAATGCTGCGTACTTATATAGGTGTTTTTATCTGAGGCTCTCAAAGTGATTTATCAACAATAGTTAAAGACTCTGAATACCATTCAGAAGTAGGTGAGTTATATTATCTCCATTTAATAGATGGGAAAAATGAACTTTGGAAGTGTCTGGTAATTTAAATAGCACTGGCCCTGCTTTCAGAAAAGGTGAGCATCTACAGCTTCCACTAATTGCAACTGCAGTTGGAGGTGCTTGGCCATGATGAAAATAAGGCATGACATGTCTGAACCTGGGCATCAAAACGTTTTGAAGGATCATTTAGGAAATGGGCTTCATTAAATGAGCCGGTGCAGGAACAGAACCTTCAATTACTGGTTCTTAACAAGAACATTTCAACCATTAAATCATACTTTCTCTTCTGTGTTGGCATATTTTCACTGTCATACCAAAAATACATCATTCACTAGTAGCACTAGAAAGAGATGCATTTAAAAAAAAAACCAAAAAAACAAAACAAAAAAAAACCCTTCCATTTTATTAGTGACTTTAAGAATACTTAGAATGAGATGGACAACATCTTTTCAGTTTACAGCAAAATGCATGCTGGACGATGGCTGTATTTCTACTCTCCTTATATATGGCAGTGAGAAAACTTCTTTGAATAATTTCTTTATTCTTCTTCTTGACAAAAATAAGGAATTTTAAGAGCCAGTCTATAAAAACAAAGTTTAATTGTTTACTTCTTTGTTGTCTTTGTAACTTGGTTTGGTGATAAAGAAAACAACTTCATTAAAATCATTTAAAACTGATTTCCTGCCTTTAAAATTTAATTTTCTCTGTGTTTAGTTACTCCTTTATACAGAAATTAAGAGTATATAATCTAACCACATTTTGGAAGCAGATACATTAGATCTATACAACCCAATATTCCACGTGGAATAATGAAATGGTAACTGATTCTTTTTTCAAAATTAAAAACAAGAGAATGTTCACCAAGGGATCTATCTATTAAATTAGCAATATTTCCAGAATTAATCTGGGTAGCCAAAATTTCACATTTAAAGTTACAGAGATTGGATGAAGCATGAATAAGACAAAATTCAAGTCTATACATTCCAGATATCTGCAAGAAAAAACAAGAGACATTTTTAAACAGATTCTTGGAATTTGTCTTAGGAATTGTCTCAGCTTTGGTCTCCACATTTCAAGTAAAACCGGCACATTGGAGAGCACAGAGCTGAATAACACAAGTGACAAATAGTCTATGAGATTACATTTAAAAACTGGGCATCTTCAGTTTATAAAAGGGGAGGGAAGGATGGAGGAAAAGAGAACAAAGGATTTAATTCTTCATTCAAACCAGGAGTAATATAATTTAAATCAAACTTGTGCTGCTATAAGAAAGAGAATAATCAAGCTCCAATGTATTCAGAAATCAACTAAAAGATTCCAATCTAAATGAATGCCTACAGTAGAGCTGAAAGGTGCAGATTCTAGCTGAAGAAAACCTACTCACACTAATTCTGATCTTGTTAGCTCACTAAAAATAGAAATGTAGCTGTAACAGCATGAAGTGCCAAATGCCCTGAGTATGTAACTGCAATCTAGGACAGGATTGTATAATCTAGAACAAGATTAGGGGTTGCTAACCCCTCCCATCACTCATGCTGCTGCTACCCTTCTATTTTTAGCACCCCAATCAGACCTAGAGCAGGTAGATTTCTTCAAAGTGTAATTTATACCTTCCAGACATAATGTAAACATACCCTAAGAGTTGGAATGTCACTTGGTATTTTTAAGTAGTTTTTAAAAAACAAAACAGTAAAAAATCCAAGGAATTGGATTAAATACTGTATAATTTTAGCAATTACGGATCAGACAAAAATATCCTCCAGTAGCATGAAGCACTGATCATGAACTTTTAATTTACAACCTAATTGCTGAAGGTCACTACTCTTGGACACAGCTTTTTGTTTTATTAGCACCTTTCTGCATTCAGCAGAAATAAGTTTTCATCCTGATCATGATAGGTGGCAGTATGGTGGTTAGCAGATATGCATCCTGTTACTATGAACATTAGAGAAAGATTTAGTACTATAAAAAAATCATTTCAGACAGACCAAGGACCTGCCCCAACCTTTTCCTAGTATGGACTACATTTTAATAGAGGGACTGTTTCAGGGATAACCCCCGAAGGGTAACAAGAGGTAACAAGGTTAATTCAATTCAAACAGTGCAGCAAAAAATCATTAAATCAGGGATCATTAAAAAGGGGATAGAAAATAAGACTGCAAATGTATTATTGCCCTTATATAAATCCATGGTACGCCCACATCTCGAATACTGTGTACAGATGTGGTCTCCTCATCTCAGAAAAGATATTCTAGCACTAGAAAAGGTTCAGAAAAGGGCAACTAAAATGATTAGGGGTTTGGAGAGTGCCTCGTATGAGGAACGATTGAAAAGGCTGGGCCTCTTCAGCTTGGAAAAGAGGAGACTGAGGGGGGACATGATAGAAGTATATAAAATTATGACTGATGTGGAAAAAGTGGACAAGGAAAAGTTGTTTAAATACTCCCATAATACAAGAACCAGGGGTCACCAAATGAAACTGATAGGTAGCAGGTTCAAAACAAATAAAAGGAAGTTCTTCTTCACACAACGCACAGTCAACTTGTGGAACTCCTTACCTGAGGAGGTTGTGAAGGCTGGGACTATAACAATATTTAAAAGGGAACTGGATAAGTTCATGGTGGCTAAGTCCATAAATGGCTATTAGCCAGAAAGGGGTTAAGAATGGTGTCCCTAACCTCTGTTTATCAGAGGATGGAGACGGATGGCAGGAGAGTGATCACTTGATCATTGCCTGTTAGGTTCACTCCCTCTGGGGCACCTGGGCACTGGCCACTGTCGGTAGACAGATACTGGGCTAGATGGACCTCTGGTCTGACCCAGTACGGCCTTTCTTATGTTCTTATGTTCTAAAAAATACCTTTCAAAAACAGACTTCAGCGTGAAACTACAGAGCTGGAATTCATATGCAAATTTGACACTATCAAACTGAGTCTGAATAGAGACTGCGAGTGGCTAGCCCACTACAAAAGGTAATTTTCCCTCTTTAAACATTCTCATCTTCTCATCAACTGTTGTTAATGGCCCACATCTGCACTGTTCAAATTGAACTGAACTTGTTATCTCACCCTTCATGTATATATATCCCTAGCATACTGTAGTTTCATTTGACACATCTGAGGAACTGGGCTGTAATCCACAAAAGCTTATGTTTTAATAAATTTTAGTCTTTATTAGTGCCACAGGACTCTATTTATTTTGCTTCAGTCATCACTAGAAAAGTAAATGGCAACCAGATGTTTAATACAATTAATATTAAGAACATGGGGGAAGGGATGCAAGCCAGTATAGGAAAAGAACAGGTTAAAGACCCAGTGAATTACAAACAAGTCATCTTAAACTTGATACTCCTCCACACACACACCCTGCCTTTTTTTTAAAGATAGGTAATGTATTAGTCCTTCTCCCTGAGTTCTCAAAATTAATTACTAACAGTTATGAGATCACTTCAGCTAGTTCCTTAAATAGTCTACGGTGAGTTTCATTAGGTCTCGCTGACTAGATTATATCTAATTTATTTGTGTGTTTATTTCATCTTTAATTTATCGGTATGTCTTTAAGCTGTAGCCAGAATGACTTTGTTTTTTGATTCAGGTGTTTGAATTTGAAGAATTGTACAATACCTGTCCAGTGTATGCAAAGTCCAGAGCCTGCTTTAAGCCTAGGCTTGTGACACCACGCAAATTCACCTCATCAGCTCCACTTTCAACCATACAGAGACTGAACATTGCCTAAGAAGAGAAACATTTGCAAACGTTAAAAATGAGATGAAGGGGGAAACACAAGAAGTTTCAGTGAATATTGTTGAGTTTTGCTACCTAACTATCCGTTGCTATTCCTGAGGTAAAAAATTTAGTAGCACCATGACTACTATGTAGAATACCTATGCCAAGTTTTCATTATTAGGATTCCTTTGACTTCCCCTCAGCAAGTCAGCCAGCAACTGAGCTGTTTCACTGATACAGAAGTGCATGACATATCCCTGAAGAGAAGTGGTGCAACTAATCCCTCAGGGTTCAATTCTGCCAACTTTACACTGAAAGTAATTCGACTGAACTCAATGGGACCACTCACATAGTATAGTACTATTCAATGTGAGTAAGTGGGCAGACTGGACCCTGAAAAATCATTCTAATCAAGCATCACTAGAACAGTATTTTACAAAATATTTACAGATTTTAAAAGGTCAGGGTAAACCTTCTATGGTTATTTGAATAAATTCATTAGTTTATTTGGACAGTTAAAGCATCTTTTTTAAAAAGTGGCAATCCTACAGAAATAGCATAAGACATTGGAACATAATGCCAGGAAATTGGAAATAAAAAAGACAAAAAAGTAATATGAAAAACAATCATCAACAGATATTAAGATATACAAAAAACATTCCAATACATTCAGAGCAAGAAATCCATGTGTGTATGGATGTGGTCCCATTAGGCACCATTTTTATGCCTCCAGAAAAAGGAATGAGTCAGTTACTCATTCATTTGTCAATGGTGACAAAAAGTTGAAGCAAATAAAAAAAGAAATACTTTACAAAGAATGCAGCTGGCAGGGAAACAGTGCTGTATAAGTCACCACAGTTCATTCTTTGGGGGTTTTTTTCACTTCCACCATCCACTGAGACACAACTTGCAGAGCAAGTAAGGATGCTAGACTTGGCTGGACAAACTTGCCTGGCCTGTTTGGTTTTAGACCATTCTCTCCCAAATATGATTTGATATTGGGGTTCATTTTCAGTCAGCAGACTTCATTAGAGCTCATTTTTAATATTTGCACAGAATGGTACTGAATTGTAGACAGTGTTAATCCCTTCCCTTAAATAATGTGAACTGCCTCTTAAATTAGAAACTGAAATTTACAGTTTCAAAAGTTTTTTTTTTTCCCTTAAGCGTGAAGTTTTCTTCCTCCAATCCATGAATACTTTCAAACTTCCAAATATACTAACAACAAACATTATAAATTTTGGGATAATTAATTAAAAAACATAAGGCCTAGTTCTGTCTTCAAATACTTATGCACAAATCCAATTAACTTTGGCATGTACGTATGAGAGCAACAATTAGCCCTTGTGTAACACATCATTTGCTCCAACTCATATTATCTCCCATTGCCCAAGCCAGATCAGGATAACCTGCCTTTATTCACATCCATCATTAGCTCTTAGCCAAGACTCAAGAAGCTGGAAGGGGAAGACTGGGATTGGTCAGCCCCAACTGCCCTGTTCTGTACACTCTTCCTGAAGCTCTGGTACTGTCCATCATTGGAGACAAGATATTGGGCCAGGTGGGACCACTTGTCTGACCCCAGTATGGCTTTACTTACATTCATGCACCACTGTTTTGGATGGTCAAATAAACTGAAATCTGCCTAGTACTGGTCAGCTGAGTGGTGTGGCCAAGGATGCAACGGAAGCTGCAGACCACTAATGGAGTACCGAAGCAGAAACATTCACTTACCAGCTACTGCAGAGAGCCATCCACACCCATACCCTATCCTGGAGAGAGACTCCAAGGTGAAATCCTGACCCCATTGAAATCAATAGCAAAACTCCAACTGAAATCCAGACTGCATATGTCAGTTGAATATGGCAGTGGGAGGCACCTGTGCGGAGAATGAGCTCTTCTTGTTTAAGTTAGATATTGAAGGGGCTCCTGAACCTACCATCATGGCTAACATCCTCCTATAAGATCCTCCAGACACTCACATCCCCCAAATCAGCCTTTGACTGGCGCTCAGACCGTCCTACAGTTAGGCTCCTTCCTCTCTCTCTCTTTCTCTCCTATATGCTGCTGAGCAGAGGCAGCCTTAGACAATCAGGGGCCCTAGGCGAAGGTCCACTGCTGGGCCCCCTGTAGGCCCTCACGCTCCATCTTCCACCCCCCAACTCCTGCAGCCCCTTCTGACCTCTCTGCGGCCTGGCTCCCTGCCGCCAGCCCCCAGCCCCAGCTCCTTCAGCTTTTGGGGTAGGTGAAGCAGGCGATGGGGCCCCTTATTGCTCGGGGCCAGAGGCATTCACCTGCTTTGCCTACCCCAAAAGCCGCCTCTGCTGTAAGGAATTATTCATATCAAAATGCAACTGTAGCTAGCGAGAGAGAGACACATAAGGGCAGGATCCAGAGGGGTTAATCACAGGGCGGGCTATATGAATTCCTCACCCCACTCACAACTCTGTAGCCCTTCATATCTCCCCTATTCCCACTAAAGTCTATGCAAGAAGCAAGCCCTCAGCACCTCTAAAATCTGGTGCACAGAGTCTCAGTTGGGACTGAGGAGTTTCAGTCCAAAAACTGAAGCACCTCAAATTAGTGTCCACTTTCAAAAGCATTGTTCTAATTGCCACAGAAATGAACTGTTCTGAAATGAATTTGTTCTCTGGCAATCATCCAATTTAAGTACACATGTCGTTTATCAAAGTACTCATTCTATTCTTCTGCAATTTATATTTCAATTGAAATCTTATCAAGTTTTCCCTAATTGGCAGTATAATAGAAATGTCAAATAGCTTAAACTAGATATCACATTAACAGCGAAAAAAACCAGCCACACTAATTTTATCCAACTGAAAAGAAATAAGAACAGAGAAATTCAGTGAATTCAGTTCAGTAAAAACTAGTTATTTTATTAATTACTATCTATGCCACCCCAAATACCAATTATGAATTATTATATGCCAGGATAGCTATTTCATTTTGGATTTCGACTATAACTTGCTCAAGGGTGAGAAATATAGCTACAATTTTCTTCCTTGCATCAATCCCACAACACGGGATCTGCTTTATGAAGATTCTCCCTCTGAAATGCTCTGTTTAATGTCATGTCCTCAGTCACAACACATGCTAGCCTGTCTTGCTTTATGACATCCCACCACTTCTTCTCAGCTTGCCCTGTCTTCTTCCTTAAGTCTTGATCTGCTGGACTCTCTTACCCAGAGTGTAGTCAGGACTCTGCTTTGTAGCTACAACTGGTAATATTAAAGTATGTGGGCTCACCAGGCTAGCAGCAGATCTCCTGCCCTATTAACTGAGTGACTGTAAACATTCTAACAAGAAAGGCTGAATGGACTCCAAATGTATGAACTGCAAACACCTCCATAGGGAGTGATATTACACAGCACGAAAAACACACGGACCAAAAAGATGAAAAGCATTCGGAAATGGAATACAACATTCCCTATAGTGAAGTCATTTTACATGAAGTCCAAGACAGTATGAACTATAGCAAAGGACTCAAAATAACCACTACCCTTTTCAAAGATAATTGTATTAAGCTGTGCGTTAGCCATGGCACGCACAGGAGCCACATACTAGATTTCTAAATAAAATACATTGAACTGGTAATTTATAAATACTCCATCATTCAAAAGCAGTGGTTTTGTTATGCACCATATGATTGTATGAAGTTTTGTTATTTTCTGCAGACAGACAGAAAGCAAACACCTATTAGTTCCTATTCTATAGCTGTCAGAAGACATTAGAAGATCAGTTTGTTTCTGTGGAAATGAACTCCTTACCATTATATCCTAATTATTTTCATATCTTGTCTGTTCCGTAAACCACTTCTTTTTCTTAAATTTAGGACATTCGCTTTTTATTTAATGTATTTTATAAATACATTTTTAATACCAACTGCTGCTCACAAATGTCATGACTGGGGCTTCTGGTGTTATTTTGCTAAAATTCTGCCTGTCTTCACAGAAAGAACTGATATTCCAAGCAATACACCACAAGTAAGCATTTATTTTTTTTTATATATTCAAATGATATACACATCAAATTAAATTCTGTATTATCAACATGTTTTAATGAAAACTAAGGCACAGTTACAGAGTTTATTCTTCCTCAATGCAAGCAGAAAAAGGGCACAATTCAAAATTGGTTATGCATGTGGAAATCCATGGTATTGCTAAAGATATGGTGCAAATGCTTTGTACATCAACTGTTATTTACAGGACACAGTATTTTGCCATTCTAGCACTGGGAGTTGTTGCAGTGTTGACTAGCTGTTTGCTTATTATGAGTTTAGAACTGTGTAACAGAAAAGGAACAAAAGCAAAATGGAGCTCATTTAAGATATGTAGGACTAGCTCATCAGCCACTATAGTCGGCATAGCTGCACCAGCTTCAATGGAAATATCCTAGTTTACACCAGCTGAGGATCTAGTCTGAAGTTTCCAAAAGTTCCCTATTATTATTAAAGTATATCTTGAAACTCAAACACCAAAGCAAATACTGTAACAAGCTATTCTGAAGTTATATAAAGGGTATATTGTTGTACTGATAAAGAAAAAGGAAGCAAGTATTTATACCAGACACAGTTTGCTTGGGCAACTGTTTGTACTTCCTATCCTACTACAGCCCAAATCCTGGCCTTACTCAAATCAATGGCAAAAATCCCAGGCTATGACTACACTTACCAAAGTTAGTTCGAATTAGTTAATTCGAACTAACTAATTTGAACTAATTTTAGTTAGTTTGAATTAACTTAATTCGAACTAGCATGGCCCCACTAGAATGCTACTTCAAACTAATCAATGCCATGCATGGCACTTGCTTAGTTCGAATTAGTCAGTTGCAGGAAGGTCAATCTACCAATTAGTTCGAACTAAGCAGTTAATTAGTTCGAATTAATATGGCCACACTGACTTAATTCGAACTAACTATTTAGTTCTTAGTTAGTTCGAACTAAGCAATCAAATTTATTAGTTCGAATTAAGGAAGCCCTAGTTTTAATTAGTTCCGAATTAGTTCGGATTAAGGAAAGGCTAGTGTGGCCAAGGCTTAAGTTAGTTCGAATTAAGCTTCCTTAATTTGAACTAACTTGCAAGTATAGACATAGCCCCAGTGACTTTGATGAGAGAAGGATTTTGCCCTAATTACAGATATTTTGTATTTGGGGGAAAAATCCTATTTCCCTACAGCCCTGATTCCCCATCTACTGAAGCTCACTACAGAGTCAATATCACATCAAAGTGTATTGCCAGTGACTATGCTGTTTCAAATACAGCAATATTATTTAAATACAACAGCATCAGGAAAAGTATCAAGAGCAGCTAGGGCTTGCTGAGCTTGTTGTTTGAGGCTATAAAAATAAAAGCTCAATAATAATGGGAGATTTCAATTATCTTCTTATTGACTAGATATATGTCACCCCAGTCAGAGATAAAGTTTCTTCACATCTTGAAGGACTGCTTCTTAGAATAGCTAGTCCTGGAACACGCAAGAGGAAAGGCATTCTTGATTTAGTCCTAAGTGCAACACAGAATTTGGTCCAAGAGGTTAATATAGCTGAACTGCTTGGCAATAGTGACCATAACATAATAAAATTGAACATCCCTGTGGCTGGGAAAACAGTAAAGTAGTCCACCATGGTAGTATTTCATTTCAGAAAGGAGAACTACACAATGAGGAATTAGTTGAACAGACATGAAAAGGTACAGTGCCAAAAGTTAAATCCCTGCAACTGCATGGAAACTTTTTAAAGTGACATCATAATAGAGGCTCAATTTAAATATATATCCCAAACTAAAAGCATAAGAGAACCAAAAAAGTCCCACCATGGCTAAACCACAAAGTAAAAGAAGCAGTTAGAGGGAAAAAGGCATTCTTTAAAAAACAGAAGTTAAATCCTTGTGAGGAAAACAGGACGGAGCATGAACTCTGGAAAATGAAGTATAAAAATATAATTAGGAAGGAAAAAAAAAAACTTGGGAGAAAAAGCTAGCCAAAGACTCAAAAA
>ML686195.1:2618220-2637506 GCA_007922175.1 Pelusios castaneus | reverse complement strand
AAATTTCTTTGGGCATAAGCTTTCATGGGCTGCAATCCACTTCGTTAGATGCATGAAGTGGAAACTACAGTTAGGAGGTATAGATACCGATGCAAGGATGGGTGAGAAACATTACAATGGGGAAGGCAAATGCTAACAAAAGTCAAGAGAGGTTATTATATGCCTTTATATAAAATAATGGTGCACCCTCCTCTAGAACATTGTGCGCGCTGCTCATCACCCCCATCTCAAAAAGGAAACTGCAGAATTAGAAGGGGATCAGGAAAGATGACAGATATGATTACGTGCAGGAGAAAACTCTCATTTATGTCCACACTGACAAATTTGCAGCCGTGAGATCTATTTATCTAGTCTGACTGAGAAGCAGCCAAGACCCACTCAATCGATCCAGAAGTCAATCTATTAAAACCACCTCCAGAAAAAGCATAGCACTGCACCAACAGGTCCACATTTCCAATCAGCACACCACAGCGGAGATGACGTGTAGAACACAAGTTAGGAAGTCGACGAGAATTATACAAGCTACTCTACGCAGCTTATATAACTCACATCAACTTCTGCCAAATTTGCCAATCAGCATAGACTAGGTCTCAGCCTAGTATGACGTTTAACCTAGCATGAAATCCCCTCTGGAAGATCCACACAACCAGGAGAATTTAGAATTCCAGTTAAAATTCAGTGCAGATTCTTAGCCCTTAATTCATCCTGTTGTGCTTGAATATTATAGTAAATACAGTATGCACATATGGATCATAATATTCTGTTCTGACACCTGTAGTAGTTAGGGAATGAGTTAATCGTGAACTATCGGAATAAGATTTCAGATGCACTTCTGAATTGTTCTGGTTTGTGAGATTAACTGAATCCATCAGCAGTACTTCTCACGTAGTGAGTGCTACTAGCTCAGTTTATTTTTCCCATAGTACAGTTTTAAAGGAGGGGGTGTCAAACATCTCAGCTGGATGCACAGCAACAAAATAGACAAACTAAAAGCTTAGACAATTCTTATAACCGGCCTTAAATTTACTCAGTTCATAGTCAGTTATGTAATATTTTACCTGGATATATGTATCCAAAGTCTTTTTTTAAAAAGAGAATTAAGTTTACAGTAAATCTAACACATAAAAACCTGATGAATGAATTTATAAACATATGCTTTGTTCGGACGAAAAATATTAGAGAATGACCCTCTCCTTCCACCCAAATGAGGTTTTTGCGTTCTTTCAACTTTTCAGTCACTGCTCTGGCACATTCCTCACACCGGAGGGCCCTGGTTATTGAAGGAAATTTGTATTGCAAAATTTTCCTTCAGTATACTAAGTTCGGAGGGTGACAAAATATTACCGAACATTTTGAAATACTGCACAACAAAACTCAAGTGCAAGATAAACATTTTTCCAATTTATCTGGATTTTCAGGAACTTCCTCACATGTTATACATATACTTTCACACTTGCAATGAAAATTCATACTATTCAAGTGTCTCATTTACTTTTTAGGAGGCTTGTTGGTACCTATTTTAAAAAGACATAGATAAAATTGCATCTGCCCTAAAGAGAACATGAAAAATCCATCTGCCTCTTCCCCCTTCCCCCTATTTGAGCTCTGAATTTAGACTGAAATAGAATTGGGAATGGAGAAGAGAAAAGGAGTAGTTTCAAAAGAGAAAAAGAAAGCAAATGACATAATCCTTCTGCTAAGCCAGACAAGAGCAAACTTCACACCTTTCTACAAATGCAAAATTTTCTCCAAGAAAATGTCTTGCAAAATGCCAGCAAAGGAATCTGAAATAAAGCCAACAGGATTTTCTATTAATCTAGTATGGTTCTCTCATAAATGACACTCAATTTCAAAAGCAGATTAAAAAGATAATAGTCCGATCTTGGGGGGGCAGGGGTGGGAGAAACCATTTAGATATATCAGAAGGAAAATGATAGTGTTTGCACTACAATTTTTCCTGTTCTTGAAGTAACAGCTACAATTAACTGTTCTGTGTTCAAAAACTGAGATTAGAAAAATTGTTTTAAAAGTTTAATAATCTTGATTAAAGAATTTTAAGTAATGCAGTAATAGTTTTCATTGGTTCCTTCTTTTTAGCTGTCATTTATTACTTACTCATGTTCACAAAAAGATGTAATTAAGAGAGAAATAAATAACCTTTTAAAAAAAAATTTGCCTTGCACAAATTTTAGATTATATGTATATCAGTATAGTACTTTTAGAATATAATAATGCACAATGACTACATAATATCCAAAGTACTGTAAAAACAATGGCTAATTAAACACACATCTCCTCTTTGTATGTAGACTGTCATCCCCATTTTACAGATTGAGAAACTGAAGTGCATAGGGGATAAAAACTTCTGTTTTCAGAGGCTTCCCGTAATTGTGGTTCTCGGTTTCTGACAGCACAAACTCAGTTATTTTCAAAGCTTTTGAGCACCTACAATGATAGTTGACTCCACGGGGAGTGGTGGATGCTCAGCACCTCTGAAAATCAAGCCCAAAATATCAGTTGTTGCTATGATCAAGCCACAGGTGCCACCTAAATGTTGATGCATTCATAATTCGCATCTGAAAATTTCACCACAAGCAACTTGACCAATCTAGGGCCGTTGATTAGTACACAGCACACCATATCTGCATATGTAGTGAGCAACTTCCTTTGACTGCCTGCCCTTCCAGAGTCCTCAGCTCTGCAGTCAGACACATTTTTGCACATCAGCATTTTTCTCATGTACAGAACAGAATGTAGCATTGGAGCTTAGAACTATATATAGTACTATAAAAGAGTGAGGAGGAACACAGATATTACACTGATGGACCCAATAGAACAATCTACATACAGCAGAACATCCATCTGGACAGACATGGGGCCTAATTTTCCACCACCTTACCTTGTGTAGCAACTTAGAAAATATGCAATGTGAGTACAAAGCAGATGTCAATGTTACCAAATCAGAATAGTAATGTTTAGCAACACTTTCCGCGGGTGTAAATGACTACATGAGATACAAAGCAATGGAAAGTCTGGCCCATTTAGTTGATCAGCGTAGAAGTGCTTCAACCCTGAGGCAAAGTTTGAAAGGGGTAGCCATGTTAGTCTAGTTCAGCAAAACCCTGAGGCAGCTTCTGCAAGCACGTTATACAGACTCTTCCAAAATGTGCTGGTTTAAGAACAGAGTGAGTCCCAGAAAGCAAAAACAAGAAATCAATGCTCAAGAGAGACAATATCACTCAATGCCATAAGTGATGGGAACCCACATTCCTGTCTGCCTTGGAATTAATTTCTCTGCATATTCATTCAAAAGAATCAAAGCGGCAGATGTCCAATGTCTGTGATAATATCAAATCCATCCTTGTTTGTATACATTAATCTTTCAGCTGTCTTGCATATCAGATATTAAATCACCACAAACTAACGTAATTGCCTATCGTTTTATGCAGTAGTTTGCATAACCAAATATGTGGGCAAATTGTGTGAGTCAGAGTTCCTTTTTAAGATGATGAATAGAACCAGAGCATGTATATCGGCTCAGGAGACTGTTAAAATTCATATAACATCAAATGGCCAGATTTAAAAAGAAAACCACAAACCCATACCTAGTCCCCCTGTTGGGGTTGTAGAAAAGCAAACAGAAGTGTGTTTATTTTTATGTTGGAAAAAATAACCCATTTCCTTTTTAATGGATTTTACCTGTTTTTTTCTTTTTCAATTTTTTAAAAAAATTCTGTATCATTCCAAAGTATTTACAAGAACAAACATATTTTTGAAAGAATTTTGATTCTTAGAATCAAATGTTTTTATTTTAATACTGGTATAAAACTTTATTCTAAAACAGTAACAGGAAAGTGATGAGATCATCAAGAAACTGGTTACACTTACTAGGAAGCAATTAAAATTGGTATTAGAGTTGTGTGGAAGCCTGAAGGGAAAAGAAATGAGTAGAGTCATTGGTGATTGGAGAGGGAGGAAATGGCTAACAGCAGAATCAACTGTCATTAAACATTGATGAGAGGTGAGTGGTTGAAATTGTGACCTTTTGGGGGTGGTTGTTTCTAGAACATAGAAACTTCTAGAAGGCAACTGATAACACTGTTCTGTAAAATACTAACTCATCTTATTTTCCATCTTTAATGGTTACTTCACCTAGTTGCTGCTTCTCTAATTGCTTGGTGATTAGAAATTATCAAACATCATTATGAGAATGTATCTTGGGTTGCCGGACTAACAAATTTCTGTGTAGATATTT
This sequence comes from Pelusios castaneus, assembly GCA_007922175.1. Lineage (NCBI taxonomy): Eukaryota > Metazoa > Chordata > Testudines > Pelomedusidae > Pelusios > Pelusios castaneus. The sequence goes on along the minus strand of ML686195.1, from coordinate 2,633,251 downwards.
GGGCTCTGGCTAGAGCTGAGCTTTGGGACCCTGCGACAGTGGAGGGTCCCAAGCCTCAGGTTCCAACCCAAGCCTAAATGTCTATATTGCAATTTTTCACCCTGCAACCAAATCTCCCACGAGCCCGAGTCAGCTGATCCACATCGGCCATGGGGCTCTGCCATGGGGCTTTTGTCCCTGCGCAGACAAACACTTAACTCTGTACATAAAAGACTGAGCACAATATGGTTGTTTTGGCTGTGACCTCGAGACATTACCACAACAATCATAACTATTCTCACTATATACATTTTAGCTTATTTGATACATTATTTTAATATTATCCTTCAGATATTTCTCTTTATATAGTTCCATTTTCTAATGTTCCTTTATAACCCTATTTTTGGTGCCTGCACCAGCTTTTGCATAGGGAAAAAAACTGCTTTTAAAAAAAAAAAAAAAAAAAAAAAAAGTTAAATCACAGCCAAAATATTAGCTTGATAGAGCTGACAAGGCCCATGTCAACTTGAATGATCTACTGTGCAAGTGTTAGATGCATCATTTATACCTACCCAGAGGGTAATTTAACCTTTGTATTTGCTTTTTTTTCCTTCTGTCTCAAAGTTAGGTTAAGTTTTCCTTTTCATAACTATGCAGGTTTTGCACATTTTGCCTTGCTCTGCTCCCTTTTTCACCAACCACTCATCAACTATGTCATCTGTTACATGCCAAAAAATGCATTGGTCAATATTAGTTGCATGAAACTTCCTTCTGAATCTTATTACATGACACGATTCTTCAGAACAAGTTCTATATAAATCCCAGCAGAAGTGCCACACTATGTCAATCACTCAAAACTGAGCATGAATAAATCTGCTTAGTGAAGTCTTAAAACAAAAAAACAAAAACAAACAAAAAACATTTGCCCCTAAACCAAAAGGATGCCCTGGGAAATGGGCAAGAAAAGGTCAAACACCTGACATAGTTTAAAGGGAATAATATATTATAAACAGGTGTACAACAGAGTGAGTGAAATATGTGATTTCAAATACTACATTTGAAATTTATTACATTACAACCAGTTTACCTAATTCTAAAACACCTCACACTTCCTTTTACCTATCATGCAACCAATCGTTGGCAATGGGCTCAGATCATCTGTGTAACCTAAATGCATTTGTTGTATTGGCATCACCAAGGTAAAGATTTTTTTTTTTCTGGAGCAGGTATTAAGAGGTGTTTTTCCCAATTACCTGCAAGTGGAGGTACTGAGCAAGGATTTTATTCCCAACAGAATGTTCATACCATATTCTTTAAAATAATTTAATAGATCCATAGATGGTGTATTCACCTAACTTCAATAATGCTACACCAATTTACTCTAGCTAAGAAGCTGCTCCTTATTTCCTTCCCTGTTTTTTTGGTTCATATAGTCCATATTTTGTTTAGAGTGAGCTGACTTTGATAGATAGCTTTTCTAGACTATAATAATATAAAGGCTCTATACTCGCACTACCATCAATGGAAATGAACAAAAATATACACATTTGCTGGTAACAAGCTAATTTTCTTGATATGACATGCTAGATCTCTGCATATAGCTCATGCTTTAATATCCTCACATTTAACAGTCAGTGAACTGTACACTCCCAAATTCTGTGTAAGTGTAGAAATGTAATTTGAGGCTCCAGGCAAAAGGTGTATTTGTAGCCTCTAACGAGCTGTTACCATGTCATCAGAAGGACCTTAATCAAAATCGCCCTTTGTGAATGCCAAGACAAAACAGCAAAATCAGAGATAGATCTTGTAAGAATGCAGCCCTGTGTCAGAAAAACCTTTATTGAAAACCAGCAGTGAATTATTACTGATACATTAAAACTTCACCACCATGATAATATTTTAGGAGAACTGTATTTACCTCCTTTTATGTTCAAATCCATATCAATTTTCTGATTCATAGTCAAATCATATCTAATAGCAGTTTGCTTGATGCCCCTCTTTGATGGAGCTGGGCTTGCCGATGGCATGACCTAGCGGTTGGGTTCCTAGTCACAGCTCACCCCTACCTCTAGCATCCCCTGCCTATGATTGGGCTACAGCAGTTGCGGTCTCTCTCCCAGTAGATATTAACTCAGCTCTCCAGCCATGTCACTACTGAAGTCCATCCCCTTCCAGAGTAACAGAGTCCAACAAAGTACAGAAGGACTTACTATGTCTTTATTCCCCTGATCCTAAGGTGAGGAGTGAAATCTGTGGCTCATAGTGGAGCCCAGTTCCTCCATCTCTGCTGGAATCTGACCCAAAGCCATATGGGCAGAAGCAATATCAAGCACCCAGAACTGCATAGGCTGTCTCCCTGGGCAACATCCCTCTATCTTTTTTTTCCAGTCCAGGGCATGGTCACAGTCTCATAAACAATCCAAGAAACAATAAAGAGAGGGTTACTTAATTCTTAAAGACAAGCTGGTCCCTCCTCTTGAGACCTGGAGAGCTGCTGCTTGCAGACCCCCGCTTCCCTGTAACAAGGATTTTTGCAACGTCCTTACTCGAGAGCTCTCAGGAGAGGTACATCCCCTTATCCTAGCTGATATCCCCCCACCTTCTGAGCTGTCTGACTCTCTTTTAAGTTCTTCCTCCAACAAGCAGGCTTTGCAGGTGCAGTGGGCTGGAGCTTCTTAAGCCCCAAAACTGTTCCTTGATGCCTTCTGTGCTAGTGTGAGGTTTATGTATCCCACTGTCATAACCTGGACCTGATCTTTGGCCTAGATCTCAAGATAGAGGGCATTACAATCCAACCATTATCTCAGTCCTCATTAAGGCAGAGGGCAGAGACCTTCCAGCACCCAGGAAAGGAGGTCCAAGGAAAACCAATTATTATGATTTTACCACAAAGACTTGTTAGACTATAGATACTTAGGTCTGCTTGTAAGGCCTATGATTTTTAAGTATGTTTATATCACTTAGCTAGTTACAGTGGTATTAACCCAAAGAATCAAAACCACAAACTGCTTGACAGGCTGAGGCCTTGTACTTTAGCTAAGCAAAGGCAAAAAGCACCAGGGGCAGCCATAAGCTGGGAAGCGTGCAGTCACAGCCACACATACCAAACAAAGGTGATAGCATCCTGATTGGTTTGCAAACACTTGGGGTTATAGAATCTACATTTTGTATTGTTTTGTCATCCTGGTACCTACCACTCTGAGAACTTTTGTCTGAGTCCTTGATTGCAACTAATTATAGGACAGACAGAAACAATCAGTTAAGGTGGTGGGGTATGATTGGTTAGATAATTATGTTACAATATGTTAGGATTGATTCTTAAAATAATATTAAAGAAATTATTGATTAAAATACATTATAAAAACTAAGGTAAACCAGGAAGGAGAGGAAGGAAAAATTACTGGAGTAGGGCAGATTTATTGGGGAGGGGAGGAATTTACTTGAAGGGGTTCCTGTTCGCAAGAGGGGTCCCTGAAGAGGGACAGTGATGGGGAGGAAGAAGGAGGGGAAGAAGAGAACTGGATGCAGTAACCTCTGACGATGGTACTGAGGACCCAACGGTCTGAGGCTATGCGGGACCATTCTCCCAAAAAGGGGGCCAGGCGATTCAGGAAAAGGAAGGAGGAGTGTTGTTGCGAAGCTGGGATGTGACCCTCGAGCGCATCCTCAAAACGGCCTCCTATTATTGGATGGCTGCCTCGAGCGGCTTTGGTGACGTGAACCCGAAGAGGGGTTTGTATTTTGTCGACGCCTTCCCAAGTTTCTGATTCTATGCCTCTGTCTGTATAGGATGTGTCTTTGGGATTGGGCTCTGTAATGAAGCTGGAAGCCTGAGGACAGGGGACGGAAAGGACAATGCGTTGTGGCTGGGGTGTAAATACCTAAGGATCTTAGGGTGGCTCTAGAATCCTTTAACCCATGTATCTTGTCATTGGTCTTTTCAGAGAAAAGGTCCGGTTCCTCAAAGGGAAGGTCCTGTATGGCCTGTTGAACCTCCTGGGAGAGGCCAGATGCCTGGAGCCAGGAGCAGCATCAAATGCAGCCAGCCAAGGCTATAGATCTTCCCACAGGGTCGATGGAATCATAAGACATCTGTAGCACTGCCCTAACGACTGTTAGACCCTCATCTAAAATCATGAGAAGGTCCTGCAGCTGTTCTTGTGGAAGAACTTTGCCGAAATGACTCGAGTTCCAAAAGTTGTAATTATATCTACCCAACAGGACCTGGTGATTAGCAATTCGGAAGTGTAGAGTGGCTGTAGAATAAATCTTCCTTCCAAAAAGATCAAGTTTCTTATGTTCTGTATTCTTAGGGGTAGATGTGGCTGACCCTGCCTGTCTTTTTGGTTAGCCGCCTTGACCACCAGCGAGCTGGGAGTGGGGTGGTCAAAAAGGCATTCATAGTCCTTTGCCGGGACGTAATATCTTTTCTCCGAAAGGACGTAATATCTTTTCTCCGATGTCTTGGAGATAGGTGGTATGGACGAAGGAGTCTGCCAGAAATTCTTACCAATTTAAAAGACATCTTCATGCACCAGCAGTGCTAATCTAGATGGTGCTCCTGCCCCTAAAACGTAAAAGAGGCTATTAGTGGACTCCTCAAGCTCCTGTGCCTCCATGCCCAAGTTAGTTGCCACCCTCCTTAGCAGCTCCTGGTAGCTCTTGAAATCGTCTGGGGGGCTCGAAGAACCCTGGGCGACCGGGAGATGATGACGAGGATTGAAGGGGTGCCTGTGTTGGCTGAGTTTTGCTAGGCCTCTGGTGTTCTGAGTCCTCTGACTCCGAGGGATGGTCTCCCTCCAAGGCCAGCGGGGCTGACTGGATTCCTGCTGATTGCAGAGACTGTGGGGCAGGACTGGTTGGGAGGGACCAAGGGCCCCAGTCTGGCCATTGTCATTGGCCTTGTCCCCAGAGGCCTGTTGCTCCTGCGGTGACTCCCAGCTCCTTTCTTGAACGCTTGCATCAGGATCTGTCCTCTGAGGAAGACGAAGAAGAACGGTGCCTGTGTCCATGGTGCCGCTTCTTAAATGACGTTCTAGGGGTTCTTTCCCTCAGTGCCAATGAGGAGATCGACGGTTCGATGTACTGGACCGAGAACAACAACTTCCCCATGCCAAGGTGTCTTTAGTCCTTCGATAGGAGCTTATTTGTCTGCCTCCGGTGGCTGGGTTCTGCGACCCCTTTGTGGGGGCGAAGTTGATGCCCGGGAGTGCTGACGGCTGTCTAGTCTTAGTGAAGGGTGGCTGGAGCCCAGTCTTGATTCATTGGAAACTCCTCTTGGCTCCGGGAACGCATATGAGACTTCGACCGGTGGCGGGAGGTGGATCGGTGTTGACAGTGCCTCAGCAGGCTCGAGTGATTGGTACTGGCGCGGTGCTGCCTGTAGTATTAACGGAAGATTATGTAACGGTATAGCCAGTATAGGGTAAAGTCGCCTTGTAGCCCTGACCTGTTAAACAACCCTGCATGTGTATGAGAATTCCCAGATACTGCCTGATTGATGTAAGGCTGGTACTGTCAGCCTTGAAATGTGTCTTCCCCCCCTTATCAATGGGGATTGGAATGTCTTTCCTCCCTCACTGGTGGGAACCAAGGCCGTTATTCTTTCATGCAGAAAAACAAGGTAATAATTCTAATGACCCTGGAGTCACGCTAATGTAGTAACTAGGTGGGAAAATAGTTAGTTGTATTAGTGTGTAAAAAAGTGTGTATAAGCTGATGCTCAAACCCCTCTTCTTTGGAACTTCACCGATGGGACAGCTGCTGTGTTGATCGCCTCAGATCATCGCTCTCTAAGCTTCTCGGTTGCAGTTGCTTTGCTCGAGGTTCCCGTCTGCAGAAGGGGCGTAAGCATTGGACTCTCTCTCCTATTCCCTCTCTCAACCCCCTCCTGCTTGTACCCTATTAAAAGTAGTTTGCTTTTACTCTTTACATTGCCTCCTTGGTGCTGTGTCTAATGAATCCAAAAGAACCTAAAGGGCCTGAGCTATTTGCTGTAGCCAGAGTCCCACTACACCGCCTCATGGAGTCATAGCTGGGGGAGAGAGGAGGCGCTCCTGTTACGGTTGACTCCACGGAGCCCAATAGCCACTGTGGCTGTCTCATGGTTGGCTTGCCCCTATGCGTGGGTTGATTAGGCTCTTTAGGTGGGGTTGGAAGAGCCATAAGGGAGGTCACCGCAGCAAAGGCTTCTGGTGTGGATGGTTCCACCAGGGGCAGTGGGGCCCTCTCGCCCCAGGGAGTCGAGGGGCGCTCCTTTAGAGGCGCTACCTGCTGGGAGACCCGTGTTGTAGTGTCTCCCTGGAGCCTCGGGGTGGAGCTCGACCCCTGTGCAATCGGTACTGAGGGGGAGCCATTACACCCTGGCTTTTCTTTCCTCTGCCGTTTCTTTGGCAAGGAGCTGCAATGCCGAGGCTTCGGTGCCAGGTCGCGCATTTGCACCAGGGTCGATGCCGAGTGGGTGCTCCAAACCAAAAATGTGCTCGGTGCCGAAGTTGGCTTGGGGGCCAGTGCCAGCGCAGCTTCCATAAGGAGTGCCTCTAGCCTGATTTCCCTCTCCTTTTGGGTCCGCAGCTTAAATGCTTTGCAGATTTTACATTTCTCCTTACGGTGTGCTTCTCCCAAGCACTTTAAACAGCTCTCATGGGGGTCACTTAGAGGGAATGCCTTCCCGCCCATGAAGCAGGGTTTAAACCCCAGAAACCTCAGCTTAGTGCCGGCTTGAGCCCGGAGGCTCCAGAATTTTTATTTTTTTATTACACTAAGCTAGAACGGATTATTACTAACTAAAACACTAACTATGAACGCTTAAGTCTATACCTAATACTAAACTACAACTAGGATATTTGAATGGGGAGCTTGCCGAAGCAAGATGGAGTTCCAGTAACCATCATAAGACGGAAAGAAGGAACTGAGCAGGTCCGGCACCAGCAGCCCCTGATATGCTGCGGTATGAGTGTGGCACTCCAGTGAGCACTGAGTGCCTGCCCTATGGCTACTGCTAAGGGGAAAAAAGTTTTGGTGACCATGCACGGGGGCATGCACATAACCTATATTATGAATGGACATGAGCAGCACTCGAAGAAGAATAGGATATGTAGGAGCAAAGAACTTTCTTATAGCTCTTCCAAAGTTTGATTAGCTGTGAGAGGACATATAATTTATTGTCCTAACAGTCTAACAATTAGTTTGAGGTTAATAATATTTTATCAATATTTGACTATGCCAAGAGGAATACCCTGGGTTTAGTTCCTTATATTAGCTCCTTTTTTCCATCTTCCATTTTACAGCAAATGTTTACATAAAATGACTAACAGACTAGATAGGCTCTATCAACACATTTCAACAGCACTTTCATAAAAGAAAAATGGTGAACTGTTCTAAAGTTCTGTGTTTGTTGACATTACAATTTTGTTTCCACAGATGTAGTTGGATGTTAAAAATCTACAATATATTAGGGGAAGATTTCAAAATTAGTTATTTTTGATTATTCAATTTGAGAGTGCCCAAATCATTTTTATGGTGGTAGCACATATGCACCCCAATCATTAGGACTCTATTGTATTAAACTTGTGTACAAACACACAACAACAAAAGAGACCCTGTTCCAAGAAGCCTAAGCTCTTTCCATTAACCTGATTTTCAGAGAATAGGGGCCCACAATTTGAAATGAAAGAAGCCCCTTCAAATTGTCTCCAACTGGGCATCAAAAAGTATGAGCCATATTTGAGAATTCTGGCTAAAGCTAGTTCCATGTTTCCCAATGGATAAGCCCAACGTTCTCCTGACAAGGTTAACAATTAGTATTAAAAGAAACCTTGAAAATAAAATGGGAAGAAGAATTATATCTGATTGTACTAGCTCTTGACGACACAGTTTCCTTCATTTATACTAGCAGGATCTTAAAACTGTCCTTGTTTGTTTCAGAAGAATGCTAACAAAACGGCTACACCATCTCTCGTTGCTTTTAACTCTTTTGCGGATAGACTTTTGAAAACTAAATACATGTACCACTTTGAAGACCACAAATATCCTGTTCCAAGGAACATGAAGCACAGTTAAACCTACGTTACAGCTCCAGGACAAGTCAAACTGGAGCACAGCTAGGATATGCTGGAAGAACAGGAGGGGCTAACACATCCCTTTTTCTCCATAACCATGTTAGCCTGTGTCAGTTTTCAATTCTGGTTAAGAGTGTGAGAGGAAGGGGTGGAGGCAGAGGCATAGCTGCATTGGTTAAGAGTGTGGTTTTTTTCACACACCTGAACTATATAGTTATAGTGAGACATCTTTCAGGTATGGACCAAAGTTAAAATACTATCTACATGTTGGCTAAATTCTTATAATGTGGTCAGAACGCCTCAAAAGTTCATGTTTTCAAGGGTTACTTGATTTTATTTTTAAAGTCAATCTGTACTTCCCTAATAACTTTCATGATTTCCAAACCTAAGACCCTTACTTGCTGAAGTCACTTCCTCAGCCTATTCAGGGAAGATTCAGTGTTAAAGGGTGAAGAATGTGCTCATCTCACTGCATAGCACTACTGGATCGGCACTACTGTAAAATCCAATTTTCTGGCACCAAGAGCTTTATATTTTAGATCCTATAATTCCTCTGCTATGAAGCCAATTTATAGTGCTGATAAATCCCATTATGCATTCAAATCTAAATATAGTGGCCTACGATAGAATACAGCAATTACTTTCCACTTTGTAATCTCAGTGTGACAATGAAATAATATTTGAGAATCCAAACAGGCTGTACTTTTAATAGCTCATTTTATGAGGGTTTTAACTAACTATATTGAGCAGTTTTCATCTTAATAAGATTTGCTAATAGAAGTACCCTTAATTTATGTTGCCATATTTGCTGAGCAATCGTTTAATAAATAGGATCAAGTGTAAAATCTCCTCACTAACCACTTTTCTTTATCTTTCATCCTTTTACACCAAGAAACCCTAAAATAATAATTAAAGCCTAACGGCTGAATAAATAAAAACAAATGCCACACTAGAACTAAAATAAAGGTCATCCAAGTTCTCATCATGCCAGCAGAGACTGAGCCAATGTGCATTTTATGTCATTTCCTCCATAATAAGTGGCTCTCCTAAAATAATGTATTCATTCTTATTTAGCACACAAAACTTGGCCATCCTCCTTTGTCATTTGCCTTTGTTCTTTATAGCCAACCTGCAAACCAAGAGCATGATCCAATGCCCACTGAAGTCAGTAGAAAGACTTTGCCAAGGAACCAATGGAAAAAGACTAACTTCAGTGGGAATTGGTTCAAGACCTCAAAGCCAGATTTTTAAAGGTGTGTAGGTGCCTAAAGATGCAGTTATGCACCTAGTGGGATTTTTAGGCGCCTCATGGAAAAAAATACCTTTGAAAACATGGCCATGACACTAATGGGAGTCAAAGGCACTCAGAATGGTATAAGCATGGTGCTGCCTTCTCCCACACCTTGTTTCCAAATTCTAAACTGATACTAATGAACTGAAAACCATACACCACTACTTCTTCTCCAAGTAAGCAATTGCTCTAATTTTCATAGATATATTATTCAATGATGAATATGTGGGAAGTTGCCTGTCCAATTGCAAAACAGAGAGCAGGTGGTCCACAAAAAAATTTGTTTTAAAATGTGGTCCATGCTATGGGAAAATTTGCAAATGCATGTAGTAAAGATTTCTTCTAAGCACTCTTGTGATTATTGGGCCTAAACATTTACCCCAGTTATAAGCTCAGGTGTAAAAAGCAAGTGCATGTTTGTAAGAAGTCAATATGACAACTTTTTGCCTATTTGGAAATTAACCCTGGAAAATAACTCACGTTGTTCTCAATAATGAATGCTATGAACAAGTGAAAAAGAACCAGATAGATAAAGTGGATTAATCCAGACAACAAGGGCTGGTTGATGTGGTTCAAGTATTGTTGAAATCATGGTGTTTAAAACAGAAGATGTGGAACCAGAAATTAATTAATTTGGCCTAACTGGTGGGTAAAATACTGAGGTGATGAACTATGCAGCCCACTTTTGGGGGGAGTGAAGGGAGTTCTTAAAAGGAGACTTTGAAGGAAAAAAAAGAAAACACTTCATCCCCCATCCCACCTTGCATCTGAGCTCATCTCATCCTCTCCTGGCTCCAAGACCGAAGGAGCAGACCAGACTGAAAGATTTTCTTCTTCAGAGAAAGGCCCCTAAGCTTTGCTCTTGTTCAAGGGACTTTGTTTTTCACTTGTGAGTCTTGAGCATCACCATATCAACATGGCATCCAACACTCAGCTCATCAGTGGCGATACCTAACTGCCAGCACTGCAGAGATCTTGTTCTGCTGCCTTCCTTTTGAGTCACTTTCTGCCCCCCATTCTCCCATTTCATCCTATTTCTCACACTCTATTTTTATCAGAACCTGAATTCAACAGCAATGCTTCAGAGGTAAAATGAACACAATCCTGTCCTGTCTAAGGAAAAAGGACCCAACCAGATAACATCCCTAACTGGAATGTGAAACAGAGCCTAAGCAATACATGTGATCATCAGTAACATAACATCATAACACCTAAAAAATCGATTTGCAATTAACCAGCCATCCAGGGCTCAAATTACATCAACAAAACTGTAGTTTAGTTCCCCCACCTCTTCTAGACTCTCCCCTCCACCTTGTGTTTGTCTGTCTATCAAAAACAGAAGTGCATACTCTTCTCCAGTTAATGAAAGAAGTGCTAGGTCTCAAGCAATTAGGTGCTGGGGTTCAAGCAATTATTTTACATTCCTAACTGATGCAGCAGGTGCCAGAAGGGCTGGTGATATGAGCTGCCAAAGCTAAAAGGTACTGGAGCTCAGCCTTGGCACAGATTAGGCACTGCTCTTCCCATATGAGGACTGAGAATAACCCTTTCTTTTTGATAAAAGAAAGGCTGTCAATAAAAGTAAGAGACTTTGATACTTTGCCTCCAAGAAAAGAGAGACTTTAAAGTTTCTGATTAAGTTCACTTTGCATATTAACTCCATTTCAGTTTCAATATAAATGCTTGTTGTAATGTCTTCTGTAGAAAAAATTTTGGCCCCCGAGATCAATGTAACAGCACTTACACACAGAAAACGAAAAAACTGTCACATAAGGTTTTTAAGAAGGTTTTTTTTTTGTTTTTTTTTTTGTTTTTTTTTTAAAGACAAGATCACAGAATGGATTCACGAGGATGACATTTTTCAAATGTAAAGAATAAAAGGTTAATCGTGATTAAAGGAAGGAAAAGCAGGAAAAATACAGCTCCCAGTCCTCTGTTGAAAGTAGAGATGAGTTCTGCCTCCTTGACTTGTGTACTGTTAACTCCTCCCTACTTTAGGCAATAGCTCATAATGGTCAATGGTTGGATATTACCTAATGCAGGACATGGATGATTTAGTGCTTCTGGAGCTTGATGTCAAAATGTACTGAATTAACAGATATAGTACGAATTCTTGAGTTCATTCACACAAGAAAAAGTAAAAATCTTTCTGCCACAGATCAAGAAAAAACCATCATAGAATCATAGGGATGGAAGGGACCTCACGAGGTCATCTAGGTCCAACCCCCTGCTAAAAAGCAGGACCAGTCCACTAACGCTCCTCAGTCACATTTTAAAAGAAACTAACACAACAGGAAGCCGAAGACAGATGCAGGGCCAATGCTAGAGGTGAGTGACTAGGATCGTTGCTCTGGATGCCAGCTTTCAAGGATTGCCTTTTTTGTTTCTTTGGTTCTGATTTTATTGGCAGTCCATTTTTTGGAATTTTCAACCTCTTTTTGTTTCTTTGTACTGGCGAGCAAATTAGCTAGGGACACTCCTCTACAGAACTTCGTGCACACAACTAGTTAATTTTTCCCTTACCTCATTTGATTTTTTTTTCTTTTGAAGATGTAAAGCAGAGTGGCTAGGATTGTTGCAGCTATTGTTTTGTTAATAACACCCAATTCTTTTCTCCTACTGCTATGTGTAAGAAAAAGGCTCTTGCTTTTTAAAGTAATTACGGAGTATTTTACTGATTTTGAGTATTGCTTTATTTCAAATAATCAGGATCACATACATGGTAATTCAGAATTATATTCAGATGAGTAACAGTGCAAAAGAGAAAATGTGCAACTGCTAACATTAAAGTATTACAGATTCAAATTGCACTACCGTATTTCCCCAACGATAGGCCGCGGCTTATACATCAATTTTACAAATCTGCGTATTGGGTGCGGCTTGCTTAAATGGGGCGGCCTATCTAAAAACATGCAAAGGCCTCCAGGGGCGTGCCAAATTAGATGCTTTTACTTCAGATTGGTAAATTCAGTAACGCCGCGGCTAATAACATGGGGCGTCTTATCTTAGAGTTTTAAAACATAAATGAGCATTTTCTGCGGCTTATAGAATGGGGTGGCCTATAATGTGGGGCGGCTTATCGTTGGGGAAATACGGTAATCGTGTAGCTGCATTCCACAAGTGTTTGTAGAGTCAACTGTGCCAGTTTCAGTGCTCACAATCAACGTGAAGAGAATGTTAACCCAATCACCCTTCTTCTAGATAAAGGCCTACAGTCTCATCATTTCAGATAGCAGGAATCAAAATAAGTCTACTGAAATAAAAGTAGATACAACAAGTTTTAAAATGCTGGTGGTGATCATGAAGTTACTGATGTGTTCTGTAAGGTAAGAAAATGTCCTAACATTTTTATGTAGCATAAATACGTGACATGGCAAACAGAACATGCACACCGTGACAGGCTTCCCTTCACCTGCTGGTGCACTGCAGATGGGTGTGCTGCAAGAAAGGCTAGGAGACTAGGAAATTGAAACTAAGTGTTATGGTGGGTGAGGTGGCACGTTGCCAGTTCTAAGGGAGGCAGGATTGGATTTTTAGACAATATGATCTCAACCTCGTTCCTTTAGGTAAACTGAAGTTATTAAAATTCTCTCTATATATGCATGCACTATTTGTTTTACCTAGCAAGTGCCACTATACCCAGGAACTCACTCAAGTTGGTGGGGAGCAGGCAGTGTTTCCTGTGTTAACAGCTATACCGAAGCACAGTTTTAATCTATACTAGAGGCTCTGCTTGTGGAGACAGCAGTAAGCACCCACTAAGCGGGCGCTTCCCATAATTGCCTTCTTAGCAACAAAAATCTCACTTTGGGGGTTTCCCTGGCAGGCTTTGAACCAAAGGAGAAAACAGGTATTTCTCCCGAACCCCTGAACTACCACCAGTCTTCCCCTTGACAAATGGGCTTTCCGCTGCCAACGCCATTCAGTACAGACACTGGAGACAAGTTCCAGAGGGGTAAGCTTTGTTAATCTAGTTCAGCAAAACAAACAAGGAGCCCTGCAGCACTTTTAAAGACTAACAAATGTATTTGTTGTATCAGCTTTCGTGGGCAGAATACCACTTCATCAGATGAAATGGAGGGGGAATCTGAACCAGCTTCTGTACTATCGTCTGCAACTACTTAATACAGCAGAAGCAAGAGTGGCCCCAAAGAGCCAAGTTCACCCCTCTCTACAACCAGAGAGAGCAAAACATATTGACGATGAACTTGCCATCAATAATTTGTTTTTTCATGCCACGGTGACAAGAATTAACTGAATAATTAGCGTGAAGCACCAAATATTTTGCAGGAAAAGACACTAACAATTAGATAAAATGGTAATTATATGGAGAGCCACTGTTTTGCTATGTTATCATGTCTAACTATGGATGGGACTCTGCCACCCTTATTCTGTAAATAGTTTCAAATAAAACCAACAGGATAACATGCAGTTCCAGCATGTAACAGTGGCAGAATTGCGCTCTGTGATTAACACATTTTATTACTGAACCCACTATGCGAACTACTACAGAAGTATATTCTGAAAGTATTACAGAAAAAAAAGCAAGGCTCCTTCTAAATATTTATGATGACACAAGCGTTTCTGAGCATTGGAAACACTATCACCAGCAAATGAAAAGGAAATTGCATCAGAGATGCAGAGAGGAAAGTACATTTATCATTTGCATAAGGACAAGCAGAGGTAAAGTGACCCAGGTGTGCTCATTATCCTGCCCCTCTTTTGTTTTCTTAATAGCTATTTAGCATGTTTTAAGAGGTTTACAAATCATGATATGGAAACATCAGAAATAAAATCTTTGCCATTGCAATACTCAGCTTATTTTGTTTAAAGAAACCATCTACTGTAATATAATCCTAAAATGTAAGTATTTCACATGATATATTACAATTGGAGCCTCTCTTTACATCACCCACAATATGTTGTTTCTGGTGATTTTATTAAACTGAATTAAATTATTGACTCATCTATCAAACAACAGTCATCTATCAAACATCAATGAACACATTAGACAGGCTTTATTTGTAGGCAAAAAATGTACATTTAGTATTCAATAAATGGTAACCAAATATTTTAGTACCCAAACATTTGTTTACCCATAATTTCAACACACATTTAAAATAATAAAAAAATCTATAACTAATAAGCGTTTCATTTTTAGTGTATACCGCATGCATAGAGCCCTGCACAGATACAAAAATGTGGAATCAGAACCGAACCGCACCCACCCAATGTTAGTCTTTATCCGATCCGCAATCCGCATGCCATAGAATCATAGAATAATAGGGTTGGAAGGGAACTCATGAGGTCATCTAGTCCAACCCCCTGCTAAAAAGCAGGACCACTCCCCCTAAATCACCCCAGCCAGGGTCTTGTCTAACCGAGCCTTAAAAATCTCCAAAGATGGAGATTCTACCACCTCCCTAGATAGCCCATTCCAATGCTTCACCACCCTCCTAGTGAGAAAGTTTTTCCTAATATCCAACCTTGACCTCCCCAGCTGTAATTTGAAACCATTGCTCCTTGTTCTGTCCTCTGTTAGCCTCGAGAACAGCCTAGCTCCCTCCTCTTTGGAGCAACCCTTCAAGTAGTTGAAGGTTGTTATCAAATCTCCCCTCAGTCTTCTCTTCTGTAGACTAAATAAGCCTAGTTCCTTCAGTCTCTCCTCATAAGTCATGTGCCACAGCCCCCTAATCATTTT
>ML686195.1:2594123-2613220 GCA_007922175.1 Pelusios castaneus | reverse complement strand
AATTAATTAAAGCACAGCTTTCAGATGTGAGTTTAAGCCACAGAAACAGTTCTGTTGTAGTTAGCTTTTTGTGACTTGCTAATAAGAAGTAACAATATCCCGGTGATAAGGGAAAACACCTTTAATAGGGTTATTTTGTTGTTGGGTTGTTTTGCTTTTGTTTTGCCTATTTTGTAGGCAGGCTAAAAACTGAAACTATACAAATTCAGTGTAGAAATAAGGCACAATTTCTAAACAGTGAGAGTAATGAACCACTGGAACAACTCACCAAGGTTTGAGGTGGATTCTCCATCACCAGAAATTTCTACATCAAGATTGGCTGTTTTTCTAATGATAATTTCTAGCTGAACTAGAGTAAAGTCCGAGTCCCTGCATTATGCAGGAAAGGTTAGACTAGACCAGTGTTTCCCAACCTTTTTGACTCGAGGGCCACAAATATAATTTTTAGAATCCTGAGGGGCTGCCAGTCTATTTAATTAAATTTGCATTAACATTAAATTAAATTCAAATTAAATTTAATTAAAATTAATTAAAGTCAATTAAATGTAAATATTTTTAAAATAGATTAGACTAGTGGCCCTTCAGTGTTCTAAAAATTCTATTTGTGGCCCTCAAGCCCAAAAGTTGTTTTTTTAAATTGAAAGTTTTTTTTCTTTTGAAAGGGGGGTGGGGCCTCGATACCCATGAACTGGTACACTATGTGGGGAGGCTGTGGGCCCCTGCAATAGCACGGCCCATGCTCCCGCCACCCCCCATGGCCATACCAGCACGGGGTGCCAGACCCCCACATCCCACGGCTCCCCTCCCCCCAGTCACGCCGTGTTGCCTGCAGCCACCCCCAGCAGCCAACACGCTCCACAGCTGTGCCGGCCCACACCCTCCAGCACTCCCCCCAGCTGTGCTGCACTGGCCTGCGGCCCCACCTGCAGCCCTTGAAGCCCTGGCCAGGACCAGAGGGGAAGCAGGCAGCCGCAGCAGGGCTCCCAGCCAGCAGCTGGGCGCAGGCCATTTTAAAAGGCCCCATGGGCCACTTTCGACCTGCAGGCCAGGAGTTGAGAAACCCTAGACTAGATGATCATAGTGTTCCCTTCTAGCCAGTAATCTATGAATAATTGGTCACAACTAAGCAGGTGGGAATAAAATGGTAATTGTTAAAGCAATAACTTTTTAGAAAGCACATTAAATGCTGAAGGGAAACTGGATGATTTTAGCTGGTTAAGGAGGTGCATTACAATTGGTAACCCTGTCTGCATGGCAGAACTAATTCCATATAACAACATTTCTCAAATGCATCATTGTTGATTCTGGATGCTTTGTGATCAGTGTGAATACCACTGAGACACAGTACCCCAGCTTCCCCCCCCCCCCCCCCCGATTCGCAGATCAATAAGGTTTAATGTGCAAGATTTTCTATAGGTAGATTAGTTACATACAAAGTTTAACTTAACTATAACATATCATACTCCCTAAGCCTGGAGAGCTAGGCAGTCACTCAGAAGGCTGAATACAGGAATAGCTTTCTTCAGAAGCCCCACCATGGAGTCAGGGCCTCTGGTCCAACTGGCAGGACCTCCCACGGAATCAGGCATCAATGCAGCACGTCCCTTTGTCTAAGTGGTGACTTCTTATACCTCTTCATAAACCGTTTTCACCTAATTACCTCTCTATTCATTATCATATATGCTAATTACCTAAATTGGGTTCTTTCCCTTGACTACATTCCATTTTCACCATGATAATTGGGGTCAACAAAACATCTGGCGATAGGAGGGACAGGATAAATACATGCTCCTTGGCAATGGCTAAGTGCATCCCCAAGCATTCCAGGATAACTTGTTGTTCACACCACCGCTATCTATGTCCAGCTGCAAGAATATATGTTGTGTGTTTTGTCTTGTTATATGATGTGGTATGCAGAAACTGAGACATCTACAAGTTCTGAGTAACCCTATTCCTCATTGCTGTCAACTGCAGAGGTCATGTTCCAGGGCTCAGAATAGCTAAGCAAACAACTGAAGCTATGGTAGACCTATAAGACAGCAGCACTGTATCTCCACAATTACTTTGAAGTGAGAAAATGGAAAATAAAGTGATCACTGGAAACTTTCATAAATCAGATGAGAAAACATTTCTGATCCAACAGCATAGGAAGATGATTGAAAAATTAATAACTAGCCCCATCTGACAGAAATGCTTTAGTTGTGAACAGAAGTTACCAGAACACTAAAGATTACTATTTTTCACTGTGCAAATGTATAACATTTCTAAAAATGAATATAAGTGGCATATATTTTGAAAAGTTCTTTGAAAAGATTTTTCAAGTAACAACGCTTCCAGATTACAGCAGCATGTGATGAACAATCCAACTGTGATAAATAAACCATTTTGCCAGCTTTAATTTACTGTCTGTGCACACCAGCAGAAAAACACAGGGGGAGTGGGTGGAATCACATTACATTGCAAATAGTGTAAAGCACTGTAGTTTCTTAGGGCTAAAATATAATTAACCCTCATATGAGCACATATGGAAGGGTAAGGAGGCAGGGAGGCACTTCTCTTTCCCTTTCACATGGTCTCTATATGGATCTCCCAGAGTCACAGGAGTATCTTTACTCATGCAAGCAAATCTGTTGACTTCAATGGATATTCAACTCATTTTTATTCAGATGATTAAAATCCCACATTAATTTAAGGATTGGTCCTTATTTTTTTCCCCCATAGAAATTGTCTCACTTTTTTCCTTCTTGTGCTTGCGTCTTATAGTTTGTTCTTTGTTAAATATTTTGTAGCCTTTTTTTGCCCTACTTTACAACCCAAGTGGGCATCCTCCTATTACAATTCAAACAGTATGATATTACCCACACCATACACTCAAAAGAAGAAGAATTAGGCCTGAGATTTATACAAAAAGAACTGGATAGCGCAACAAGAGATTATATATTCTTGCACTTCAAAAAAACCTAAATTTACATTCATGTTTATCAAACTATAAACACCTTAATTAATAGAGAGACAACGTAGGTGAGGTGTTATCTTTTACTGGAACAACTTCTGTTCGTGAACAAGACAAGCTTACACAGAGCTCTTCTTCAGACATCTTTGGTGGAAGCTAGAGCCAGGATTCTAAGGAATATTGGTTTTGGGAAAAGATTAGGACACATTGCTCAGTACAACTTTCTACATGTTGATGGATTTGGTATCACTCATTTGACAACTCCTACAGTCAACCCCATGAGTTTTGAGCATAAAATTAATCAATCTAGCAGACAAAGGTATAACACAGTCCAATGGCTGGAATTTTGCGCTACACAAAAATCAGACTAGAACAAAAACAATTTTTTTAACACAAACTATTTGCCATAAGTTGTGGAGGATTCTCAATTACTGCTAATTTTGAAATCAAGATTGGATGTTTTTCTAAAAAGATCTGTTCCAGAAATTATTTTGAAGATGTTTCATGGCCTGCAGGATGTCAGGTTAAATAATCACAGTGGTACTTTATAGACTTGGACTCTATTAATCCTATAGCTCAGCAACAAAATGTAAACTTAGCTGGAAGAGACTTTAACATGAATTTTCTAATATTGAAATGAAGGTGTGACAAAGAAATGATAATAAAGGAAGTGCATATTAATTCTTAATCTTTAGCAAGGTACAATGTTTGTAACAAAATACAAACAACTGTGTTGAATATATAGTGATATAAATTGATAATATTTCTTCCTTCCAGCAAGCGACAGGAAGCCCAAAACTCTCTGAAAATGCAGTGTTTATAAAGCAGCTAAGAGAGTTAAAGGAAGACATCCTTGGAAAATCTAGATCTATGCCACAGGACTCTCGTTGTTTTTAGATCTATACGGTTCAGCTTGAAAAGACATCTAAGAATTTAAAGTGCTCACTATCAAAGGTCCAAGTAGCACTGACATTTTAACATCTGATTTTGTTGATTCAGATTATCCTGATCATCCAGATGACATGAAAGATCTTTTGTCTTTATGAGGTTATTAGTGGTATGACTATAAGCCTACTCGAATTGAAAATAAGGAGAAAGAGGGCTGTTCAGAGAAACTGTTTGAGAAATTGAAGCATTACATTAAAAAAACCTTGGGCTATAAAATACTTTAAAAGAATCATGATTTTAACCCAACCTCATGACTTTTTATTTGGAGGCTGGCTGGGAGAAAGCTTATTGATGACGTTCGGATGGCTAGGTTTGGCTATGCTGCATTTATTTCCTTCCTCACTTACTATTACCCCATACAACTTGAAAATTCCCACCCCACAATTTCCTAATAAAGTTTTTGCTCACTAATAACAGCTACTATTTGCTTGATTTTCAGTAAAACACGTGGAGGTTTGGAGGGGTGGGGGGTGTTTGGGTTTTTTGGGGGGGCGCAGATATTTCAAGTGTGGATGACATGTCCTACTAAATTATAACAATTTTGAGGCAGATCAAATTACTAAATTTGCATTAAATCACTCCCTCAGTGTTTTTCAATAGAAATGATTTATGCAGCTTTTAATAATTTGAACTATCTTTGTAAGTTATCTTTTTCATAGGGCAGACAGACAAAAATTTGCAGTGACAATTCACCAAACACAGGAACTCAACTGAAAACAATGGGACTAACAGGGTGAGTCACAGTGCCCCAAGCTCAGGATCAATCAATCAGTAACCAAGGCAAGAGCCATTCTTGTCACACTGCTAAAGAATACAGGGCAGGCGCACAAGCTGCAGCCTTCCTGAGATGTTGCCATGTATTAGAGGGGGGTGGAAAATGACAGAAGACAGTGTGCTGGGTGGGAGGGGAAGCCACATGGCTACTCTTCCCCACAACACAATCTTTGGAAGGGGCAGGAGAGTAACAAATGACTTTTGAAATAACAAAGGAAAGGCAACCTCATTCTTCAATCCCCCAGCACCTAGCAGAACTGGGGTTCACCAGAAGCATCCTCTGGACTTCTTCATAGACCTGTGGAGCAATAGGAACCCCTATGCTGGCTTGCATGCATGTATCCATCTACATATATCTTTCTTTATAGGTTCAAAGAATCCTGTTATTTAGCATATCCATTTTTACATTAATAACTGGAACACAAGGTACCTTACAGACCTGAGTTGAAATTATACAGGGCTTGAATGAAACGGGTAAAGCACAGGAGTTAAAAGTTAACATAGAAGTTTAGAAGATAAGCTAATATTAGAAAAGTTGGCACAGGTAGATTTATTTATTCCATGAGCAGTGGTGCGAAGATCCACAGGGCTATATTCTGATCATGAACCCTGGTCAGCTGACAGAAAAACATTCAATGGACTAGCCAATTTGGACCCCAAGTATCTAAATGAACACCGCAAAACCCACAAAAATATCCAAAAATAATAAAAGGGGAAGACAGAACATTCTGGAAGGAGGACATGCATCAATCATACACATGAATCCATTAACCAATAGAATAGATGGATCCCTGTAATATTGGGGG
The DNA here is from genome assembly GCA_007922175.1 of Pelusios castaneus. Lineage (NCBI taxonomy): Eukaryota > Metazoa > Chordata > Testudines > Pelomedusidae > Pelusios > Pelusios castaneus. The sequence continues at coordinate 2,607,739 of ML686195.1, read as the reverse complement.
TGAAGAACCGATCTTTGGGTATTGAAGGAAGACCCATATTGATCCACGCTATACAGGGTATAAAGGAACCAACCCTGCTGCTTGTGGTAGCTCTTAGTTTCTATCTATCTTCCTTTCTTTTAAACTGTAGCTTACGAAATAGTAACAGTCCAATTTCTCTCTTTCTACTAGCTATTTGGATTTTGCTTTAATAGTTTAAGTATATTAGCTATAGATATTTAGTATTGCCAAACACTCCACCCCTTCTGTCAACTCGAGGCACTGGACATGTCTCTCTCTTGACCAAGCTGCTGGACATGGGTGTGAGTATACTAACCTGAGGTGTCTAATCTAAATCTTAGTATAGTTTAAAATACAAATCACATAATATAACCTGTATGCATCAAAATAGAAGTTGATTATAATTTGATTGTTCATTTAACCTTTTCCCAATTCTGCTCATCATTTATACTTGTTGCAATAAAAGCTTTTTATACAATACTTTGAAGTATCTGTGTAACAATTCCTGTTGGGCATCTCAGTGGGTTCCTGTTTTAAAATCATCTTGTGGTCAGATTCGAGCAAGAACCCAAATTCCCCGGTAAGATTTACTGGTCCCATATCCAAAATTCTAAATAATAAAGGATCAGGCTACAGACAGAATGGGACAAGACATACCATCCTATAACCTAGCTCTTGCAAGAATGTGGGCAACAGGCAGCAGTCAAGAGAAGGACCTCTGTAACCTCAAGCCACTCAGAAGGAAGGGCAGGAGGAGAGTAACAAAAATCAGGCTAGGAGGAAAAAGAGCTCTACTGTCCTACCATGGGACCAAAGAGGGATGTGGCAACACAGCTGGCTATCAGAGATAAGAAGCAATACCCATTCCCTTTGAAAGATCAGAAAACACAGCCAGACTAGAATAGGGGTAGACTGAGTCAGCAGCAGCAGAAGAATCAGACTGCAGAGGAAAAAGTGCTTCCCAACCCCAGCCACTACTTGGTGCAATATTGTTATTGCACAGGTGCAATAACAGCCTAGTCCCTCTGTGCTCCAGGAAGTGGAGAAGAAACAGGCGTCCTGGCTGCACAGAACCAGAAAAGGGGACACAGCAGGATTAGCAACCCACATTTAAGAACAGCATGTATATCTGGCAGAGATGTGTTCCCCTGTTGAGTGTGCAGGGTCCCTCTCATAGCAATAAGGGAGAGAAAAGTGGGGAAAATGTACTCAAAAACTGGGAATTAAATTGATCAGGTAGTCATTGCAGTGAAGGTGACTGATTAAGCATTCCTTAAATGTGTACAACAAGCTAAACCTCAGCAGTAAGAAAAAAAGTTAGGAGGTTCCAGGGGAGGATGAAGATCCTGTTTAGACAATTAAGGATGCAGAATAGCTAGCAATGCGTAGGTGTTTAAAACATATAATTACATTAATGGAATGACAAGGTCACTGTAAAGGCGTTTAATGCTACAACTACTGTAGCTAAAATTTTAAATAACTATTTTGTTACAGAAAACAGACTTTTAAAGCAATTACTCCTTTAGTCTCAGAATAGTGCCAATTTGACTCACTACTTAAGATTTTAAAATAAACTATATATACAATTTAGAATTTTCCTCTTTCACGCTCACACAAGGTGGGGCTGGTAGCAATGCCTATAATTAAGGTTGCATAACACTTTCCATTATAAGCCCCATTTTTCAGTTGCTTTGAATTTCATTCAACTTTCATCATTTGGGCTGAAATTTTCTATGCTGGGTGTCTACAACAGGCTGAAATGTTTTAGAACGTTCCAGCTAAAATCATACAGCTCTTTGAGAACAAGGGATGGGAAAGAGACATTATTGTGCCATGTTAAAAAAAATTCTAGCGACATTTTCTGTGAAAAGCTCTAGAACCCCAAATGCTCTGGAGCACAGGTTTTAAAGTTGGCAGAAAGGTGGCCTTTTGTCATCCCCATGAAAATCCACCAAAGAGGCCAAGTTATAAGCCTTTGGGAGAGGGACAGTAAATCACAGTTCATACATGCTCAGTAGCAGCTTACTAGAATGTCATGGTTAAATTCCCAGAAGATTCTAGCCACGCTGGGCACGCTGCAGTCTGGGGATGAGCAGGATTTTTCCTGGCAACTGCAGTTGTGTGCTGCTGCAGACTATGTGAGCAGTGGGCACCTGAACTGAGAGCAGGAAGTCTGTCTAAACTGTGCGTTCAATGCGCCCCCAGTTATGCAGAGGTAGCATGGAAGAGGAAGCTGTTTGATTTGAATACAGAGGAGACATGAGCTGAACTTGCAGTAGAACAGGTGAAGTAGATTGGGGACATGAACCCCTATAGATTGGGGGAGATTAAGACAAGTGCCTGACAATGGGTGTAGAGACAGGGAATCTATGTGGAAGGGGAGGAAGATCTGATTAAAAAAAAAAATTGGAGGAGATCAGACTGGCTGGGCAAAGAAACTGGGTAAAAGAGGGATGCAGAGATTGCATGTGAAGCATAAGAAGGGAGACTGGGAGCCAGTGAGGATGAGAAACATGGCAGTGGGAAAAGGGTGAGACACCAGATGATGAGAAAGGCAACTAGATTGGGACTGTACAAGAAGTTCAAAGGAATGAAACTAGCATTTGCTGAGCAACGCAACTAGGTAGGTGAGGAGAATGGGGCTGGGGGAAGAGGCCAGGAGTAGGAAAGAGACAGGGATAGGCTGGAGGATACAGGGCAGAAATGGCACAGTAGTAACCTCCCCTCCAGATGATGGATGGGAACTCCGAGGTTCCCGAGTCTCAGCATGGCAGCTTTTATGTTCTAATATGATGCCACATAAAGGAATTTCTTTTTTTAAAAATCTAGGACATCGCATGCATGCATGCACGCACCTGTATACCTCATTAAAAGAGCATTCTTTAAAAAGCCCTGACTCCATAATAAAAATAAAAAATCAATTACACTCTTAATCAGAAAAAAATTTCAAATACTATTTAGCTTTACAAAAATTAATGGACATTTTCACAGCCTGATATGCAATGGAAATGCATTATGTATATTTCAAAAACCATCAATCTCATCCTTTTCAAAGTGTCGGGTTTAAATTGTAACTTGCTCAGTGTGGCATCTATAACCATTTTTCTCTTCGAGTTGCATCATATTTCTTAGTGATTTTATAAGAGGAAGAAAATGCAAAATTCAACTTACTCGGAAATAATCGCTGCATGCTGCAAGTACTGCCTTATGGGCATGGAATTTCTGCTCTTCTGCAATGAGGGTGACATCACAGAGTATACCATCACTTCTCTGTTGATTCAGGGCTGCCAAGACAGCATCATTATGTGAACTGGACTGGCAAAGCCTCTGACCTGTCAGCATTTCTTGAATACTGCAAATAAATGAAATAAAGATTCTATCAACAAATGCAAGACCCATTTCTGAGGTCAGTAATGATCAACATTTCTGGTCTATATTTAAAAAAAAAGCAGCATGTGCCCTCACAGAAAGAAGCTTATGTGGTATATTTAGCAACCGGAGACCTTTCACATAATTTAGTTCTATACTGGATACAAAATATGTTACATTTAAAAATACCATAAAGGCCTTGATTCTTTTCTCCATTTCTATACATTGGGTTCAGTGTCCTGATTTATACTAGTGTTCAGTGAAAGGAGTTTAAAGGTTTGGGGGCTTATAAGACCAAAACAAGAGGAATTCAACATGTTTGAGTTTTAGTCACATTTGGGGAGAAAAATTTACACAGATAATTAATTTCTAATACCAAAATATAGGTGAATTTTTGGGACTTACTCCAGTAAGGAAACTTAATCGAATTAAAAAACATTCTGAAAATGCTAAACAGCTAAATTATAGTTAGGTGTCAATTGCAGGAGTGGGCGGGAGGGTCTGTGAATTTATACCAACTGAGGATCTAGTCCTTTATTTAGTTTCAGAACAAAGAAATAAGTGTAAAATCATTTCTGACTATTCTGCTTGTGGAATCCTATTTATACAATAAAGTTCAGTTGTCAGGAAAGATTATCCCATAAAAGTGGTCTCTTGCTGTTTTACATTTATTCCCTTTCTATAACTTCCATAGTAAATTCACTAAGTCAAAGATTTATTATTTGAAGCAGTCAGTGCTGTAAATTCAAACCAATATCTAAGAAAACAAATTCAGCTGTGTTTTTTCTACTTTACTCATCACCACCACCAATAAGGAACCCAGAACCAAAGCAAAACTGGGCAATTCTGTTACTTATGCTTGAGGAACAATTGAATACAGTTTGGTCATGCGCATCTTCCCTTCCCAATAACAGGAATAAAACACGGATTTTGTCTGTATATTCAACAGAACTGGAAATAAAGGAAGCAGATATCTGTAATGCATCAATGTCAAATTTCAGTAATTTTTCTGATTACAGCCACATGTATATAGTTGCATGGTATGTGCATCTACATGTTCATTATGACAGTTTCAACTGAAAGTCAGATAGAAAAACAATGGTTCACTGTGCCATTTTGTATCATTCTACCAGTGCAAAGTGGCTGTGAGCCTAACAGATACAGACAGTTCATGACCCACCCACCCCGTGCAAGGGAATCTTCTGGTGTTGAGGGCTTAGCAGAGGAAAAGTGAATGCCATTACCAGTTTGGTCCCCATAGGTTGTAGGCAGTGTATATAAAACAGAACAGCCTCCTGGGAACCAGGCTGTTATAAAGTCTGCAGAAATTTTGTAGTACGAATATATTTTGTATAGCATCTTCCATGCAAACATTCCCAAAATAAATTAAATAATAAATATTGCCTTAGGTCAAGTAGCCAATAGGAAGCATAATAAGGGGAAAAGAGACTGAGGTAACAGATGGGTAAGGAAAAATAGAAATGAGAACTTTGGAAGGACCAGAAGAGGAAGAGCATGTATAAGAAGGTTTTGCAGCCATTGGGAAAGTGCTCCAATCTCAGTAAATAATCGCCAGCCCCCATTATGGCTCCACTAGTGCAAAATATGGTTGACTCCAGGGTCGTCTTTGTCTACACTTTGGACATGCACTAGGGTCAGTGGATATTGGTTGCAAAAGCCCATGGGCAAATTCCTAATGTGGACGAGGACATAAAGAATGAGAAATAATGAGGAACTGGAAGGGATTGCAGGGTTCAAGTAAATTACTACAGTCTCATGAATGCTTTATGTTGTTAGTAACAACTTAAAGCAATCTCTTCCAGGTTATAATCTAGACATGCAGGTGTTAAAATTAATCTTCTGTTCATGCATCAAATGTTGACCAATGCTTCAGTAAATGTCATGTTAAATGAGGGTGATGTCCTGCACTGCTTTAAAATACCATACCTGAGGCACCTCTCAGATGGCATCCTAAACTTTTGTTCTTCTGAATCTCAATGCTTAAAATCTTGTGGCCGAAGAAGCAAACATTACAGCTAAAAAAAAGACAGACAGAGAAAAGGTATATTAGAATTTGAAGCAAAAGCAGCCTCAGTTTTAAAGAACGAAACTTAAGAGGCCAAATTCAAATTCAACATTTTTTATCTAACCTTGCCACAAAATATTATTGGCTAGATTGACCGTTGCCTAGAGAGGACCTCCTCCCCTCTTTTCTTCTCCAGCACTTCCCACGTAATCCCAAGTGACACCTGCAGTCATGGGCACACTTCCTCCTTTGACACCAGGGAGGCACATTACCCAGACAAGGTAGGGATGTGGTATAGACCTTTAATAGCAGCCTGCAGAGTTCGCTGGTCACCAGGGACACTTAGAATGGTGCAGCGTGCATATTCTCCCTGCCCACCAGACAGCTATGGATGGATTACATCTCCAACGACACAATCCATCCAAGTGGTCTTCCCACTACCTCTGTTCACAATGCTGTTTGTATAACTTTTTTCCTCCTAAATGTGTAATTGCAAATTACTTATTTATGATTGCTAACTTGCTCTCCCTTAGCAAAATAATGGTTCAAGTATTGGCTGTTAAAAACAAATGTATCACGAATATAAACTTGCAAAGAAATAAACCAAACAAATGTGATGAGATGAGAAAGTTGTTGACCTATAGGTTACCACTAATCTTCATCCTGCTCTTCAGTTTAAGATCACAGAATTACAGAGTTGGAAGAAACCTCAAGAGGTCACTTAGTCCATCCCTCACGCAGGCAGGATTAATGATATCAAAACTATCCCTGACCCGTGTCCATCTAATCTGTTCTTAAAAAACCTCAAAGGACAGAAATTCCACAACTTCCTTGGGTAACCTGTTACAGTGCTTAACTAAATTTATAGCCAAGAAGTTTTTCTAATATCCAACCTGTATCTTCCCTGCTGTAAACTAAACTGATTATTCTCGTCCTACCCTCAGGGATATGGAAAACAAAAGTGAAAACCATCTTCCTTACAAAACCCTGTTACATTGAAAGACACCTTGTGGATTAACTGCAATAAACAATGTATACACAGGGATTGTCATAATTTTTCAGATCATGTTCTCAAAGGAGTATCAGTAGAAATGGCTTGGTACCCGGACATTGGACATATATCCACAGATCCATTTTTGTGGATTCTATCCCAGATGTGGATGCAAATAAATAAATTCTACCACCCCAACAATGGTACAGCTTTTGTTGGCAGCGGTAGGAGGTCAGTGTCAGTAAACACAGTGCCCCCTTAAACCAGTGGAGTGACTATTATTCTCCTCAATTTCACTGCTCTACTAGATCAGTGAAACTGACACGGGGTTGTCAATTTCATGGCTGCATTACAGAAGTGAAATTGACAATCAGAATGTTTGGCCTGGGAGGTTGGCAAGCAGCAAGCTTGTCAGCAGCCCTAGGCTGCAACTGCCTGAGGCTTGCCCGATCCAGTGGCAGCAGCTACAGCCCCTCCAGGGCAGCCACTCTGGGGCTTGCCGAATCAAGGCAGCAGTGAGACTGCAGCCTGGGGATTTAGCAGCAGAGATGCCCGCAAGCCCCAGAACAGCAACAGTCCTGATACCACCAGGGACTCCCTCCCACCCTGCAAGCTCTGCTGTCACCAAGACTCATCAAACCTCAGCTGCTGCCATGCAGAGGCTTGCTCCTGGGGCTTGTGGGCATCCAGCAGGGTTGCAGCTACCCACCCTGCTTCCTCCTGGGACAAGACCTATACTGGGGGGGAGTGTGGCCACAGCCCAGTAGCGGCGCAGTGTTGGGAGCAGGCAGGGAAGTGCAGCTGTCAAGCCTGGTCCTGGCATGGAGCCAGTAGGCAGGCAGGGGGAGTGGGGAAGCAGCCCGGTCCCTGCGTGGAGCAGGAGCCAGGAAGGGGTGGGACTGCAGCTGGGCGCCCCCGGGGCAGCTTACCTAGCTAGTGTTGTCCTGTAGGCATGCAGGTACGCATCTGCGCGTTTGTGGCCTCTTTGAAGTGCACAATAGAAATGCTGGGGTGCGCACGAGTACTTGAGTACCACTTACGTTAATCCCTGTGTATATGACAGCTTGAATGCAGTATCTAAGTACATTACAATACATAGAGAATCACTTCTAAATTTTGCCAAACTATTACAAACAGCCCCCCTTCCAATAGCACACCAACTTTTTTTTATCACCGTTTCTTATTCAAATGTGTGCGCATAAAATCATCTCTCTTGATATTAGATCTATCTGTTGCTGCTTGATTAATTCACTGGTAGCGCAATCTGGTGATTGTGTTATCACATGCTTCCATGGTGATAGATTTTGATACCAGCAGCATCTATCTGTGGCACCACTAAACAAAAAAAGGAAGAGAATACAGAAGAAAGTTGTTTGCTTATTTTCACTTAGGATCTAATTCTGCCTTCTAAATAGAGGGAGAAGAAAGAATAAGACTAGCTTAATTTGTGCCAGGGCTGACCCTGGCTCCTCTAGACTTAGCAATTCATAGCCCCGGCACCACTAGGCTTGTCACGTTACTTATGAAAGTAAAAAAATTGCTTGAGCCCTGGCAACTAATTGCTTTAGCTCTGGTACCTGTTTCATTACAAATTAAGCCCTCCCCCTAACTCACATTGAATATTTTGGCTCCTGTTCATCTGGGATATTATTTCTTTAGTATACACTATCCAACAGCCAGATTCTGCCTGGCCCTTACATACATATTTAGTGGGGGGCAGGGAAGATGCAAGGAATCTTCCTCCCTCCTGCCTCTCACCTTGCATAAGCACTCTAAATATCAGCCAGAATCGTTGTGCCTACCCCTAGTGAAGCATAGTGGCACAAAGAAGATAAGCCTCCTCCCATATATTCCCACTGCACTGGACCCACACTGGAGTGGTGCAGCAAAGCAGAGTAACCCACAACTCATAAAGGTCAAGTACCATATATATTCGGCTAGGCACTACAGCACCACATTTCCCCTTAAGAAGAGCAATATCCTAAAGACAACACTTTATCCCACACCACCCTGAAGCTTTTTTAAAACAAATGTAACCTAATTTAGCCCTAAGAAAGTAATGAGCTGAACTGTTCACTTCCTGTGAAATTAGTCTCACACCCAAGTATATTTATATTACATTTTTAACATTCTTTTAATGTAGAATTTTTAAGTTCTGAATATTTGAATTTTGTGAAGTTAGGAAATGCCAGAATAAGATTGCCTTAGCCACCTTGCTTCAAACCCCTTATGCTCATGCATAAGATACAGTCTTTAATTACATGATCACATGCTTTTTTTCCCCCTATAGGACTTCTCCTCACATCCTGGCCATGGACAGAGGGAGAACTAAGAATAAAAGGCAACTTCTTTACCTGCACTTCACCTCACAGAGGCACCCAGCAGCCAATAAGAGCATTGTTGCAGGAAAAGACCTGCTTGACCTTGAAGCACTAACGCTCAGTTGCTTCATGGTGATGGCATGTGCACAGTATGGTTGTATAGGTGGCATCTTCAGTCAATTTTTCCTGCCAGCTCTATTGACCATGGGGAAAGATATTTGCGGAGGTCTATAGTGTGGTTGAGTTTAGGTGGATTTTCAAAAGAACACCAAAAAATCACAACCTTAGCATCAGGGCAACCTCCCAAAGTACGAGTGTGGTTGAGCTACTCCTCATCACAGTTGTAACAAATTTCTAATAAAGGCAAAAAAACATTTTCCCTAACCCATTCTCTGAAATGGCTGAATCATTTTTGCTGAAATTTCCCTCCTCCTAGAAAATCAGGCTGAGACAAACAACTTCATAGAAAATTTCAGCTTGAACAATTTAAGTCTGGCAAAAGTTAAACAACTGAAACAAATTGGTATTCAGACTTGGCACACAAGTTTTCCTTTAATGTCCTGTAACACAGTAACTAAAAAAAAATCTATACTACTTTGGTAAATTTAGGAAATAACTCTTCTAGGAAAAAAATTGATATGGTTTGCTATTTAGTGTAATTCGCTGTTAAAAAGAAGGGAGCAGAGTAATATATGAAGAACAAAACTTCTTTCTCCTCTCTTTGCCAATATTCTACACTAAGACAAATTGGGTAAAGGGTGAAATTAAAAAGGTACAAGTCGCTCTTTCTAATCAGTATATGCATTGGTGCTTTGCACTGTATGCATCAAGATTAAAAATACATCCGAAAAAAAATAATTTCTGTTGTACATACAAGTCTGTTTCTAATTAACAACATGAAAAAAGAAATATAAATATGAGATAGTGACATTCTTTCCCTCCCTACCACCACCACTCTCACACCCTAAAAAGGTTTGCTTGGAAGTGGATTTGATTCTTCAGGATTGAAATATAAAGCTTGTGTTGGCTCTTACAAAGGGAAAGGGAGCAGCAAGATCAAATCCTTTATTGCTTGCCATATTGTAATAGGTTGAGAACATTTAGTTCCACAATAGAGCTTTCACATTTATCAAACACTGATGCTTTTTTATGCTTTGAAAACAACTTACAAATATCATAGGGCCAAATCTCCATCTCAGTTAAAATGGTATAATTTTACCGAGTTCCAGGAAGCCATATCAATTTATACCAGCTGAGGATGAGTTTTATTTTTGTTAATCATATTGTTTTGGCTTCAATATTCTTGATATGATAACAGAACAATGCAGAAAAGAAATTATGCTAGGCAATGGCTACCGCAGAGCAAGCACAAAAACTGTGCTAAATGGATTTTTGCAGGTTTTATGAATCATTAGCTAATGCTCAGATTAGCAGCAAATGAATAGTAAATTTATATAAGATATTTGGAATCTAAAACAGACAGTCTCCACAGTCTCTTAAGGCTGCCTTACCTACATATACATACCTCTGTATTTTCAGTTTGAATGTATTGTCCTGGATTAGATATACAAACTAGAATTTGTAGAGAGTTTATGCTTCATAATTCAGGTACAGCCCTTTCATTCAGCAAGCATTCCCAACTAACACTTTTAAAACCCAGGTGTCATGGATATTTACAAATGTCAAAAGCACTTATATTAAGAATTTGATATCTTCTCATCTTTAGATAAACTAATGTTCCTTGACACACAAGTAAATGCTATTTAGTGTGAAGGTTGAAAACTTTGTACTATCCTATTTAACTGTCTTAAATTACTCAACTGATTTAAAAGATTCGTTTATGAGTTCAAGGATAAAGTTCTCCACTTAAACCAAAAGTTATCATTTGACCTAAATCTCAGTGCTCTACAAGAATATTCCGCTGCGTTGGACAGATTGACTGGAAAATAAGAGGCCAAACTGAAAGCACTAGCTTCAATATAAATGTTAGATATAGTATCTATGTAAAATTCATGCCTTTGTTCTTTCAATGAACAATTCCTTTTAGAGTGTTGCCTCTCACAAATCTATTAAGATAATTCAGCATAAAACATAAAAGTAAAATATTAACACTTGTTCTCTCTCTGTCATTCCTTCATTAATGTAGTTAGTGCATAAAAGAAACCTCAGTATTAAAATTCCCAAACACACACTATACAAAAATGGAGATTAAAAGTTGGGAAAACATTAGATTTGGGGGAGGGGGGGAGGGAGGGAGGGAACACCATGAAAAAGATGTCATAAGTTTCCCCAAAATTGTTAAAAACACAGGAAATTCAAAGCTAAAAAAATGTAAAAGAAATTAAAATATGTATACAAGTGTATAATCAAGGTACCCAAACAGCCTTAACTCTGCCCTATAGCAATGTCATCTGATCGCCACATGATTAATACATAGTGTTTTGAGTCCCAGATAAGATTTTTAAAAGACATATATCTATATTTTTTTCTTCATAGTAGAGCTGAGTTAAGATTAAGGTCGATGAGCACAGCAAGCTGACTATGTGCACTCCATGTTGTAGGACTGTGATTTAAGATTTTAAATACTGTTTTAACTTGTAATAATCTGTTATGAGTGATGTCACTAAGGAATTGTTGGTTTACAAATTATGGGATTTTAAACTGATCGTGTTCTTTTAAACAATTCCTCTCTCAGCCCTCGACATTTATTTTCAAATATAAAAAGCTCATTACCATAGCTTTAGAAACATTACTGTAACATGCAAATTGTACTCGTGTTTCCAAGTAATATTTAAAAGCTGAATCCTCCTCCTCTTATTTAAAAACAAAAAACCTCCTATCAATTTAAACAAGATTAATGAGGAGTAAGAACAGCAAGAATTTGGCATAAACATACTACTTTTACCGCCAAAGCCATAATCAGTGCCGATGAAGAATGAATCCAAAGGTACTGAAATCAATAGGATTTGAGTTGCGTATCAGCACAAATATTTGCCTAATTTGTTTACATTTATTTCCATTTCTTCTACAGGATAATGTAGAAGAGCATAAGTACTTCTGATTATTCCAAGAATTAACACTGGTACTAGCATGATCTGATTTTTGTTGTTTTTCCTTCTTTGAATCTTACTCTTTTAGCTTTCTTCACAACTAAATATACTTTGCATGCTACAAAATTTCATTGGTTGCTTTGCATCAGCTTTATAAAAATTCCCCACTCCTGAGTGCAATGAAACGATTTAGACCTATAAAGTTACTTATGTTTGTAAGTGTTATCAGGATCAGGGCTCAAGCACCTGAGTTTCTATCCATGATATTTTGTTCAAAACGCTATTCAAATCTGTTTTGTTTCAGGCTAGCAAGAAAATGCATTTGTATATGTGAAACCCAATCAGCAATGGCTAATGGTTTGTAGAGCTTTTGTACGTAATGTGATTTTAAAGCTCAACAGGCAACAGTTATTCCAAAAATTTGTAACTTTAGTGTACATTTACTTCATGTAAATATAAATCCAGTTATTCTCAACCGCACCACTATAATTTTGATTGTGCCATGCTATTATTATCTGCAATGGCCTTAATAAATTCAGAAATATCGTGATTTAAAATTTCAGACTTGAGCAATCTTAATTCCAAATCAGCAGGAGTGTGCAGTAACAGACTGAATCACTTCAGCAGGCTCTTAGTTGCTGAGACTTAACAGTGGAAACCTGTGACAAAACTATCCTGTAGAGAAGAGCTGCGGCCTCCCTCAGAGCCTGGGCCTGAGGAAGGGCCTGGACGCCCCCCCTGGACAAACTTGGGAACTGCAGGGCTTCGGCCCTAGAAGCAGAGGGGCGGAGCCCAGACAGGAAAGGGAACTATAAAAGCCCAGGCAGAGAGCTGCCGAAGGGGAAGGACGTGGCTCCCCGCTGGCGGCAAGCCGGAGAGAGCCAGGCCCCTCCAAGGAGGCCAACCCCGTCCCCTCCGGCTAGACGGCAGGAAGGCCTGCCCAGTTTACCGGGGCCCAGTGACTGGGAAGGGATTCCCCGAGGCAAGGGACTGGGGGGGATCGACCCCGGGTGCACCACCCCCCAGAGACAGTGATGCCCTGTGGAGGACCCCGAGGAGCTGCTGGAGCCCTGCGACCTTGAGGAGCTCCCCTCGGCTGAGGGCCTCAGTCCACCGGAGGAACAACCGGCGGTGCTTGGCCCTTATGACCTCGAGGAGCTGCCTTCAATGGAGGAAACTGAGGAGCTACCAGATCTGCCCGGGGGCCGGGGGCTATTGACTCCGTGCCTGCCCCGCCCCACCCCGGGGCTATTGATGCGGCCGGGAGGGGCGCCCACTGCGGCTAATTCCCGAAGCACCTGAAGGGGACGCCCTACCAGCCCACCAGTGACGCGGACACTTACACACCCAAATAACATTGTTTTGTATAAATTTGTCTACTTTTAAGGCAAGTTTATATTGCTGATTAATATATTACATTCAAAAAGCAACAGTAAATATAATTTCTTAACTTTCAAGAACTTGATTTTGCAACCTAACTGATATTCTCAATTATTCATATTTAATTTCTAGGGGCTTGTTGATTTTTTTTAAAGAAAAGAAATAAACAAATTCTATTATGTGCACCTGAAGTAGCTGCCTCATCATGCATCAGCAGAGTCTGAATTCTGAACTTCCACCATTGTAGCACAGACTGCTGTCACTTGAACAATAAAACTATCTATATTATCCAGTAGGAAAAGGCGGCTGTTACACTATCATAGGGAGACAACAGAGTCTTGTGGCACTTTTAAAGACTAACAGATTTATTAATCGCATGAGCTTTCGTGGGAGAAAATCCCACTTCGTCAGACGCTTTGAAGAACTTTCCTATCTTCAAAGCGTCTGACGAAGTGGGATTTTCTCCCACGAAAGCTCAT
>ML686195.1:2550164-2593723 GCA_007922175.1 Pelusios castaneus | reverse complement strand
GTGGGAGAAAATCCCACTTCGTCAGACGCTTTGAAGATAGGAAAGTTCTTCAAAGCGTCTGACGAAGTGGGATTTTCTCCCACGAAAGCTCATGCGATTAATAAATCTGTTAGTCTTTAAAAGTGCCACAAGACTCTGTTGTCTTTCTACAATAGACTAACACGGCTACCCCTTTGGAATTTGACTATCATAGGGAAACACCACTGGTACCATGTGCTAAATCAGAGAGATGGTTGGAAGAGCCAGGCATGACTCTCTTACTTCACCTTCCCCCTCTAAAATGTGTGGGAGGAAGATCCTGGCTCCTCAGTGGAAGTATAATACAGCACATGAAGACTAGTTTCTTGGGGTTTAGACTGTATGAGTCCAATGCATTTAGAGTGCAACTATGTTTTGATAGGTAAATATAAAAAATACTGTCTTGTAATCACAACCAAACACAAATAACTAAACTGCTTATTAGCTAGATAGCCTTGTGTAGCTGAGTATTTTAAATGGCTGCTTAAAAGTGAAGTCAATGTTAGCTCCCAGTGCCAATATAGTGAGCTACACGCTTGACATGGTAAATAAAAATTGAATTATGGTTTCAATGTAGAGATATCTCAAACTTTCCCCCTTCATTTTACTCACAGAAGCAAAAATAAAAAAGCATCTTAATTTTACAGTGTCAGATTTATATTTCAATAGATACTTCAAAAGAGACAGGGGGAGACATACAGCTCTCCAAGCATTTTAAAATAGCTTTGCAACCCTGTGATTCACAGTCTTCAAAAAAGAGAGAGGATTAAAATTTTAAAATAAATAAATAAATAAATAAATAAAATCAGTCAATTATAGAAATGGCTGTAAATTCCTATGGCTGTTATTCAATATTCAAGTTCCAGAGGGGTAGTAGTGTTAGTCTAGATCAGCAAAACAAACAAGGAGTCCTGTGACACTTTTAAAGACTAACAAATTTATTCATTGCACGAGCTTTTCTGGGAAAAAATCCCACTTCAACTTCAAAGCGTCTGACGCAGTGGGATTTTCTTCCACGAAAGCTCATGTGATAAATAAATTTGTTAATCTTTAAAAGTGCCACAGGACTCCTTGTTTATTCAATAACTGTGCATTGTTCAAAATGACTTTGCATAGCCACTGGGTGGCAGAATCACACCTCACAACTGTGCAAACCCCAATAAACAAGAAGTTCTGTGGCACTTTTAAATACTAACAAATGTATTTAATACACGAGTTTTCTTAGGAGAAACCACACCTCACCGGGTGCTTGAAGATGGATCACCAAGAACTTGTCTATATTAGGATAAAAAGTGTGTTTTCTTAAACCATTCACCAACGCATTTTAATGTTCAAGAGCAGCATTTCCCAAACTAATTTGACCAAGGAACACACACTGGTCTGGGGGAGAAGTTCATACCAAAAAAATTCTACACATATTGCTCAAAAGTTGATTTTAAAGAGTTAGAAGGAAAAATATCACTAGCATCAAAATTTTTTCACAGAACCCCTATTCACAACACGTGGAACACCAGTGTTGAATGGAACAGTTTGAGAAACACTGTTCTAGAGCAGCAGGGCAAGATGTTCTTGAATCTTGTTCTTGTTCTTAACCTCAGAGAGACCTAGAAGTCTCCTTGATGAGCTAGAAGATGTTAATCTTTTATCCTTCTTGTAACAGGTCAGGAGCTAATTCAGCACCCTGTCACTCAAATCTCCACCAGTTTCTATTTATTGAGTTCTGACTGAAAAACAAACAGTTGGCAGAGGAGCTGTTGCTGCTGAGGGTTGAGTTCTCCGCAGACTCCTCTGTGCTCTGTTGTACAGGATCTAATTCATGCTCCATGCTCCAGGTTACAACACCACTTGGCCAAGCTGCCCCTCCATCCATATAGAGGGACACCCAGCTCAAATTTGAGCTGTGCTGCAATCACAGTGACACACCTGATCGCTCCAGCAGCAGATGTACTGGTTTAGTAGGAGACCAGTCCCTAAAAGATGTACGGCTATGTCCCTATTGCACCCCAGCTCTGTGGCCATTGGATCTTTGAGCAAGTACAAACAGTTTTGGGAAGAGGTATTCACCACCCTCATGCCTCCTTTTCCCCCACCAATTGGCATCAATACAGAGTATGACGGGATTGTGCCTACGGCATGCAGTTACACTTTTGGCCTTCACAACAAGTTTCACAGACTGATAGCGAGCTGTGTGAAAAAATACTTCCTTACATTAGTTCTAAACCTGCCGCCTATTAATTTCATCAGGTGAGCCCTGGTTCTTGTGTTATGTGAAGGAATAAATAATACTTCCCTGTTTGCTTTCTCCACACCATTCATGATGTTATAGACCTCTATCATGTCTCCCCTTACTCATCTCTTTTCTAATCTGAGCAGTCCCAGTCTTTTTCATCTCTCATCATAAGGAAGTTGTTCCATACCCCGTCATTTCTGTTGCCTTCTGGCTATCTTTTCCAGTTCTAATATACCCTTTTTGAGATGGAGTGACCAGAACTGCAGACAGTATTCCAGGTGTGGACATACCATGGGCGTACTGGCATTATGATATTTTGTCTTATTATCGACTTCTTTCCTAATGGCTCCTAACACTGCTAGTTTTTCTCTACCATTACATAGTGAGCAGATGTTTTCAAAGAATTACCCAAAATAATTCCAAAATCTCTTTCGTGAGCACAAGGCATCTCCCTACCAGAGGCAAAAAATCCCAGGTGGCTTCCATAAGAAGTCCAAGGACATAATTGGGTTCCCGGTGGGGAGCTGCACAGAGCTACAAACAATGCCTCTCATCAGTAGTGTTGGAAGGGCTCTTTGTGAGGGCATCATTGACAAAAGGAGCATAGCGTGGATGTCAGCATGGCCTGTAAATTGTCCTAATCTAGGTCAACTTAATATCATAGTGTAGACGTGACCTTAGAAGCCAAGTACCTGGAAGAAGTAGCCAGAAAAAAAATGTTCTTTCTCAGTGTATAAGTTACGCCTACTGAGACTCTGTCTCAACTGCTTAGAAACACTTGGGTTATGGCTACACTCATAGAAGTTTGTAGAGTACAGGCAGTACATGTGTAGCTCTCTGATGCAAGAGCCTTTCACTACAGCAAGGAAAGGGAGAGGAACCACCAACGCCTTTCCGCACTGCTGGAGCCTTTCACTGCAGCAGGCAAAGGTTCCAAAAGGGGTCTGTACAACCACTAAAACATCAGTGTAGATGGAGAAGGGTGAACTTGGGTGTACAGAGAGCTGTGCACGCCATATACACTAGGGTCTGGCATGTTCCACTCCACTTGCCCAAACTGTGCTTCACTGCCTACACTGCTGTTTACCCCCATGCCAGCTGAGGTGCAGAGCCTATGCTCTACACACCACTGAAAGTGTAGATGTGCCCTTAGATTCACCTCTCACTTTGTAGTGCCCAGGTGCACAGCAAACATTAAGATGACATTATAACTTGTGAAATGAAGGCTATAACAAGTAGTATGAAAGTAATCATTTCTTCAGCACTTTAGATTGAAAACAGTGAGCCCTTTAGGAGGTCAAATCTGTATGATTAATGTTCCACAATTTAAGAAGCACTGTGAACATTTATTCCCAAAGAACATCATTCTCTGACAACAAGCACCAAAGTGAAGACATACTATACTGGTTCTGATATAATAAATGCTGCATATAGCTCCTCATATTTTTATAATTTAGAATTGAAAAGGTCATATTTTGAATTGGAAATATGACCTTATGTTTATATTAAACCATAATGGACAGCAACTTGCCCCTGCTCGCTCTCTCTGAGAGAAAGCAAGTATTAAGCTTTTCTTTTTGTAGAGCTCTAACGAAAGGTCAAGGGTAGTTAAACTCCTACCCAAAACTAATCCTAATCCAATTTAAAACACAGGGATCTGGAAGAGACCTAGCATGGGTGTGAGTAAATTGCCCTTTTAAAACCATGCATTTTTATAAACAGATGTGTTGCCAGATAGCCTCTTTTCCATTAATTCAAATAAACTGTTAGTATTTAATTTTTTTTGAAGAAATTTTATCAGGGGAAAAAAAAACCAAACAAGATTATATAAAACTGCCAGAGTTAAGTAGTCCTGTCTGTAGTTCCCATCCTAAACAATGTATCTGTGACCCAAAGAAATCTTGTCTTGTCTGAAAGAAATTCTTCCGAATCAAAACACTGCAGAGGGACTTCACCGCCATGACTGCTACCTCAGTCCTGCAATAGTCTAATCCTAATGACTAACAGATACATGAAAAAAGATACTCTGAAAAATCCAAGTTCTCCCACAGAACAGTATGCAGACCCAATATGCAAGCTCTTCAAACTCTGCCTCAGCTGGAACCCCATTAGTTCCAGTCCTCTCAACTGGTGTTATTTTAGAGACATTTGAAAATCCTAGTTATAGTCAGTGTTTACCCAAAGCTACTCACCTAAGAAGGGTTAAGAAACAAGTTTATTTTCATTGAAGCAGAAAAGGCCATTCCCCATAAGCAAGAATAGGAATTTTTCTTCCTGAAAGAATCCAGCTATAAGAATTTCACTCTAATTATTTAATTAGGATTTGGATAGAGGTTTGGCTGTTTGTTTAGTAGAGGAAAATATTGCACAGCAAATTTTCCACACATTAAGAAAAATGCATTGTACTGAATACTTTTTTTAAAAGGCAATCTTTAATCATGGAACATCGACTGATTTGTTAATGGACCAATGACCAAGAAGAAAGTGTTTTTCCACACAGCTCAAATTTTGGCTAATAATTTTGGAAGAAGTTCACTGATAAAAACTAAGAGCCTAAATGAATTAAAACACATAAACCCAAAATACAAAAAGCTGCCCTCTCTAAATAACAAGATTGCCAAGCATCAGAAAAGTAGTTGGGAATACAATTTTATGAAATTTACTCAGGCACCATTTGGAAAAGAGTAGTTTGCTGAGCATATAGTAGAATCTTGTGATGTCACAGTAATGATAGGGAAAACAACTGTAAAACATTGGATGCTGTAAATTAACATGGAAAAAACCCAATACATCAATAAATGCAGATGTACTGCATCACAATCTGCACTTTAGACCAAATCTTGCTCTTATTTAACTCAACAGGAGGTTAGTCACTGACTTCAATGGAAGCTGGAATGAACTCTCAAACTCATTTCTCTCCACAGTTGTAGTTATTAGAATTATTATGGTAATACTTCATAATATGCTAGGAAACATACTGCTGTATATTTTGTAAGCAATAAGGAAATCTTATTGATGAAAAATCTCACCATACAACTAACAAATCTTTGTGAAAAAGTGGCCACCATTTTTCTGGACGCATTAGATGGGGAAGTGCAGATGAATGAAGATCCAATGGTACATCATATTTGAAGAGCTGTTGCAGCTGATAAAGAAAACAGGAATTTAGACTCTGGGGTGAACACAATCTAGGACCTCAACACTCACCATACCCCATTCCCCTTCTGTGACCCAGGTTGCTCATGGGCTCAGCTGGATGCAAAGAGAAAGTGTTTTTATTTGACTGTCATCCTTTTTAGGCAGGGGACCAACTGCAGCTCCCGAAGTGAGAACCAGAGGTATGTTCTCCTTTCCGGTCAGCCCCAGCTGAGCTGTGCTCTTCTCTGTTAACGCCTCCCTCCAAGCCTAACATCTACTGCAGGTTTAGTAAAGGACTGAGTGAGCTCATGCACTTTCCTAGTCAGTGTGGGGTCTGCCCCTTCTCACAAGAAGGGAGGCTTAGATCTGTCTGCAGAGTAGGGCCCTTCCTGTACAGTAACCAACTTTCCGAACAAGGGGGGGTTCAGACATCTTCATACTGGGACTCCCATACAGGGCTGTCCACTGGGTGAGGATCTACATGAGAGAAGTTAGGTGCAGGCAGGCAGTGGGCAAGCACGGCTGGGTGAGTGTAGGATGGAAGTAGTGTGGGGAATGCATTTCATCCACCAGCTGACGAGGTGAACTCAAAGTTTAACAAATAAAGATAATATGGCCGGAGCAGCATTAACATTTCCATGCTCTTCCCCCCCATCATTATTAGAGCCATGTTGCCAGGGACAAGAGGCTAGTGGGAGGCATCAGAGACAAAAAAGCAGGAAGGTTCCATGCAGGTGGCCACTGTCCAAGATCAAAACAAATCCCAGAAAATGTAGGTGGTCAGCCAGGCACCCAGAAGAAACTCCATAGATGACAACCTTGTGGAGGGATCCTGTCCCAAGCCACTCCCCTACAGATTTCCACTAGAGGAGAGGATAGAGCATTAGCCCAGTCATTCCAGCTGGGGCCATCTCCACTGAAGTCATTGTGAGCAGAGTCAGACCCTGGCTCTACATCTGGAAATTCCAAGCTCTTCGCAGAAGGCGGCAAGCTCATAGTCAGGAGGACTACATTATTTAACCTATTTCCACACAGATATTCATTGTGAAATACTAGAATAAGATACTTCAGATCTCATTTGAACAGATCATATGCTGCTAAATCAAGGGCTTGACAAATTCTGGGTGCCAGCTCACTACGGTGCCGCGGTACTTAAGAAGTGGAAGCTGTGCCTAAAAAAAAAGCCACCAGTGCCAACACTTTCAGCGTTGCTGTTCCCCACCCACCACTGCCAAAAGAACCCTGGGAAGTGGCTTTTTTTCAGCTGCAGAGGGGTAGGGAGGAGCCCAGGGCCTTTTTCTGCACCACAGCATGGTCAAAATTGGCAGTGGCCGCGGCTTTTTTTTGGCACAGCAAGACACCTTAGTTTTGGGGCTGGCTCCTAAGTGGGCAGCACATTTGCTGAGCCCTGTGCTAAATGTAATGGCTTTTACTCTGTATCTGCACTGTTCATTTATAAAAATCTCACAGGTGATGTTTTTATTTTTTTTTTAATTACATATTACCTGGGTATCAGCAAGATCAGTGATTACAATCTTAATAATCACAAACATTTGAATGCCAGACATTTGATTCCAGCTGCTATGATCTTTTGTACAACTGTGAGCAACATTCCCCTGAAAAGGAAATGGAGACTTCAAAAAGGACATTCCACTCCAGGGAGGATTGGTGACCAGATGCCACATATCCAACTAAATAATAATGTTTAGCATTTTTCATGTTCAAGGTACTTTATAAATTTTGCTAACTATTAATTTGTTAAAAATAAACTGTTATGATGAATTATGGCATTTTTAATCATTCTAAGAGTCTTGTTTAAGACCAGTTAAAGTATTTTCTAAAGTAAGTTTCAACAAGTGTGTAAATTGTCATTTATGCTACACTTTTTGATGAGAAAGTTACATGCACTTTTACATGATTCTTTATATCAGAAATGTTTACGATAACCTCTATATATAGTATTTTGTGAGTGCAGTCTATAAAACTAAGAGAACATTTTGACCCTGATTCCAAACCCATTTAAGCCCTTCTGACTTCATTGTGCTCTAAATTAGGTCCTTTGAACTGCATTAAACTTGGATTTTTATTTCCTTTCTTATACACCATTTCACAATATTCAATAATCCACACTAGATCTCCCATTTAACCAAGTGAGCTAGAGATGTTTTGGTACAATTAAATTCTTTACAGAGCTTCACAGCTAACAGGACAGCTGGGGCAATCTGTTCATTCTCCTTATGTCTTGCTTCCTTTCCCCTCTCAGAGGTAAGTCTCAATAAGTTTAAGTAGTGGCTGGGATAACAGAGGCACCACAAGAGGAACATAACTATCAAATACACATGAACAGTGTACAAAGGTGAAAATTAAAGCTGGGCGATCACTACCTTTATTTAGCAATGTGCAAGGTGCAATTGACATGCTGAAAAGCTGTATACCAGAAGAAGCGATTGCAAGTGCTGTAGAAATCAGGGACTCGGAGACTGACTGACAGCCCTTTTGACATCAGTTTGATCCAGGTAATGGTTTATGTAGAATATTGCTAGACTGGTTTGTTCCAACAACGCTGACAGATGCCATCTGCGCCAGTTAAACTGGAAAGGATAGCTACAAATTGCCAGAGGTGATGAAAATAAGAGAACAGGAGAATTAAAGCAACAAAAATTTAAAAATAAAAAAGATACAAAAGAGAAGAAAACTGCTAGCTAACTATATCCAAAATGATGCTACATCTTCTGTAAATTACAGATTATAGTGGGCCTATTGGGATGCTGTGTTTATTATAAAGTTCTTCAATTGCTCATAGATGACATGATATATTCTTCCAGTGAAACAAAAATGAAAAAAAAAATTACATTAGTGCTGCAGGGCCAAACTCCATCCTCAGGTGCACCCAACCACCTCCAAAGAAGTCAGATGTGTTCAGCGTTTAAACAGTAATTAACATACCAGCACACTTAAACCAGAACTCAAGGAGGGTGCAAAATGGAATATCTATTCATCAGTAAAGCTATACCAGAAAGCTACCAGCAATATCTGGTAGTAGCAGTGCTGGGTAACGTTAAGTTTCCCTAGAGTGCCTACTTAACACAGCTTCCTCCTGTGACTAGCCCTAGAAAGGCAAACATTCAAGTACATGGAAAATGCATGTGCACATTGCAAGGACTAAATGCATAATTAAGTTTAACTTTTCTCCATAGTAAGGAGCAAACAGAAAATCTGCATTTGAATCAGATTACCTTTTATGAACAGACTGTGCACTCTCCTGTACCGTAGCTCTATAAACAGGGATAGATGTGTATTAAATACAGTCTTCATAATACTGTCAGCACAGAGCTATAGATCAGTTCATCCTGAACAGCAAAGCAGCTAGGAAGCATAGGACAGCAACGCACGCAAGACCTGCGTACTCTAACAAAACAGAGTATACTTGAAATTCTATTTGCTTAGCTGACGGACAGCTTAATCAGGTGATACAAAGTATCCAATGCACACTTGCATGCCAAGGCTGGGGAAGTCAAGACTAGGTTTTGCATACATTTCAGGCTGAAAGCAAGTCTCCTGTGTTGATGCTGGCATGTCTTCCAATTTTTTATCTCTGGGGTTTAGCAATACTGCCATTGTGAGAATGCCACTTCAGATACTGTCACATACCTCTCTGGGTTCTGCCAACTACTTCACTCATGCAACTAGTTATCTAATCCAATTTTTAAGTCTCTGGTCATTGTATATCAGAGCTCTAGCCCATTGACAAATCCTAGTAATTTCATCTCAGGATCAATACGGATTCTGACATTACTTATTAAAAGGTGTCCTCTGCCCCTGAAATGAACCAGTAATTAAGGCTGAAAGAAAGTAATGATGATTTGATTCAACAGTTGCAGCCAGTTTGCTAAAACTGTCATTTTGGTGTAGTGGGTTCAAGTATCATAGCAAAACAGAAATCCAGAGATGAGTGGTGTTGCAGCACACGCACTAGGTTGCAATGCCACTCATTCATGTTTGTCTTAGTTGCCCCCCTGCCACAATGGAGGGGCTTTTGAGCCAAATTTGAGTAAGTGGCGTTGCAACCTAGCGAGTGGAGCTGGACCACCCCTCACATCTGTACCAACTCTACAAAGCTGTGGTGTGTTTTAAAAGTTGCATTTCTTAGAACAAAATTGTAACCTGTGATTTTTCTTATACCTTTAGCAATAGTCCTGTCAACATGAAATACCGTATCCAGGCTATAGCAGTAAAGCGAACCCTTCTGAGATCCATTAAAGCCTGGATCCACAATATTATTGTGAGCAAAAATTTCCCAGGTTTAACTGAAGCCACTGAAGGAATCCATGTTCTGCAATCACAGAGCCAAACCCTTAGGTTTGGATTGCAACTTTTCAAGGAAATGATGGGAGTGTGTGAGGGGAACACTTCAATGGTCTCCTTAAAGAGTCTCATTTAGAAGATGCGGAAACTTTGCAAGCTGCAACATGCAAGGTGAGTTGCATTTTGGCCTCTTACCCCCACACATTGTAAGGGATCTGCAACCCCCACCTCCAATCTTCTAGGGCATAAAGCTAAAGTGGCACCATGCTACAAAGGCTACCTGTGACCATCACAGGGAACTCACCCACAGAAGTTTTTCCACTACACAGAAGGGTGCTGTAGGAAATGTCATAAATTCCAGGCATGACCTTCATAAACTGGTGAAGGGACTATGAGTCATTCTTAAATCCAGCCTGGGCAATGCCCATTCTTCACCCTGGTCCATCCTAGCCCCCAACACACCCCAGATCTCAGCACGAGAATCCTCTGCAGGGACCCCGAAAGCACAGAAATAGTTCCACACAGATGACTGATCTCTGAGATATGAACTGAGCCATAAATTTCAGTCAATCAAAATACCTATAAATCTTAATTTAAAATGGAGTAAAGATTTTAGATTCTGGCCCACATTCTTATAGTACTATTTAAATACCCACAAGCAAAGAAAGTACATCACCATAGAAACATAGAACACTAGAATTGGAAGGGCCCTCAGAAGTCATCTAGTGACCAGCCCCCAGCTCAAAGCAGGATCAATCCCAACTAAATCATCCCAGCCAGGGCTTAGTCCAGTCATCCCTTAAAAACCCCTAAGGATGAAGATTCCACCTCTTTCTTAAGTAACCAATTCCAGGCCTTCATCACTCTCCTAATGAAAACGTTTTTCCTAATATCCAACCTTCCCCACTGCAACTTGAGACCACTGCTCCTAGTTCTGTTCTCCATACCTCTGAGAGCAGCCTAGCGCTTCAGCCCCCCCGCCCCCACTGGACTCTCTGCAATTTGTCCACATCCTTTCTTTAGTGGGGGATCCAAAACTGGACACAGTACTCCAAATGAGCCTCATGAGTGCCGAATAGAGGAGAAAAATCATTTCCCTCGATCTTCTAGTTATGCCCCTACTAATGCAGCCCATTATGACGTTAGCCTTCTTGGCAATAAGGGCCCACTGTTACCTCATATCCAACTTTTTCTCCACTGTAAGCCCCAAAGCCATTTCTGCAGAATTGCTGCCTTGACAGTGTGTAGCGGTGCATGGGATTCTTCCATCCTAAATGCAAGACGCTGCACTTTTCCTTGTTGAACCTCATCAGATTTCTTGTGGTCCAATCTTCTAATTTGTCTTGACCACTCTGTATCCTAGTCCTACCCTCCAGCAGATCTACTACTCCTCCCAGCTTAGTGTCACCTGCAAACTTGCTTATTCTTCATCTAGATCACTGGGAATGCTTTGTTAATTCATACATTGCTTCAGCAACAGAACAGGAAATTTGCAAACGAGAGAGGTAGTTTTTAATATGGAAAGATTTTTCAAATTTAATGAAATACTGAAATAAGGGAATTCCCTTTTTAATTTAACATTTTGTTAGTGGGGGAAAAAAAGAACTCTTCACTTTTGCATTACTGCAATATCAAGGGCTTATTATTAACCTGTGTAGCAGCACCTCTCAATAAAATGAAGAAATACTATTTGACAATTCCTTGGAGGAAGTTCAGATTCTTAGCAGCATTGAGTTGAGTAATTTGAGCAGATTTTCACCTTTCTTTGAGGCTGGAATTGTCCAAGATCAATTTAATTTCCTTTTATTTAATTTCCTTCCATCCTCTGCAGTCTCAGCCCAAAAGAAAAGGTTACTGAACTTTGCTTTATATTATCACAGAAATGTAGGACTGAAAGGGACATTGATAGGTCATTTAGTCCAGTCACTTGCACTGCAGCAGGAATAAGTATTAGATCATCCCTGGCAGGTATTTGTCTAACCTGTTCTTTAAAAACCTATAACAAGATTTGACAACCTCACCAAATAATTTGTTCCAGTGCTTAAATACCCTTAGAGTTAGGAAGTTTTTCCTAATATTTAACTTAAAGCGTGCTGCAACGTAAGACCATTAGGTCTTGTCCTGTTCTCAGTGATTAAGGAGAATCACAGAATCATAGAAACTGGAAGGGACCATGATAGGTCATCGAGTCCAGTCCCCTGCACTCATGGCAGGACCAAGTAGCCTCTTAAGCCATCCCTGACTGATGCTTGTCTAACCTGCTCTTAAAGACTTCCAATGATAGAAATTCCACAACCCACCTAGGCAACTTATTCCAGTGGTTATTCACCCTGACAGTTCGGAATTTTTTCCTAACGTCCAACCTAAACCTCCCTTGCTGTAATTTAAGCCCATTGCTTCTTGTCCTCTCATCAGCGGTTAAGGAGAACAATTTTTCTCCCTCCTCCTTGTGACAATCTTTTAGGTACTCGAAAATTGTTATCATGCTCCCCTCTGTCTCTTCTTTTCCAGACTAAACAAACCCAGTTCTTTCAATCTACCCTCATAAGTCAAGTGTTCCAGACCTTTAATCATTTGTGTTGCTCTTCTCTGGACTTTCTCCAATTTCTCCACATCTTTCCTGAAATGAGGCACCAAAAACTGGACCAATACTCCAGTTGTGACCTAATCCAGGCAGAGCAAAGTGGAAGAATTACTTTTCAAGTTTTACTTACAATACTCCTGTTAATGCATCCCAGAATGGTTTTCCTTTTTTTTGCAACAGTGTTACACTGTTGACTCATATTTAGGTTGTGGTCCACTATGACACCCAGATCCTTTCCGCAGTACTCCTTCCTAGGCAGTCATTGCCCATTTTGTATGTATGCAATGGATTGTTCTTTCCTAAGTGGAGTACTTTGCACTTGTCTTTATTGAATTTCATCCTATTAACCTCAGACCATTTCACCGGTTTGTCCAAATCATTCTGAATTGTGATCCTATCCTCCAAAGCACTTGCAACCCCTCTCACCTTGGTATCATCGGCAAACTTTATAAGTGGACTCTCCATGCCATCATCTAAATCACTGATGAAAATATCGAACCCAGACCCAGAACCGATCCCTGCAGTACCCGACCTCTTCCTCTTTGTAACAACATTTACAGTACTTCAATACTGTTATGCCTCCCTCCCTTCTCTGCCTCAGTCTATTCTTTCCAAGACTAAGCAAGCCCTTTTTTTCAGTCTTTCGTGTACGTCATGTTTTCTATACCTTTAATCAGTTTTGTTGCTCTCTGGATTTTCTCCAGTTTGTTCATATCTTTCCCAGAGTGTGGAGCCCAGAACTCAATATCGTACTCCCCTTGAAGACTTTTCAGTGCTACATAGAGTGGAAGAATTACTTCTCATTTCTTTCTTACAACACCCCTGGTAATACATCCTAAAATGATGTCTTTGCAACATTACATTATTGATTCATATTTAGTTGACTAATAGAAACCCCTAACCCTTTTTTGCAGTACTCCTTCTTAGGCAGTCATTTCCATTTTGTATTTGTGCAGTTAAATTACTTTCTTAGACTAGTACTTTGCATTTATCCACATGAATTTCATTTTATTTATTTCAGATCATTTCTCCAGTTTGTCAAGAATATTTTGAATTCTAACCCTCTCCTCTAAAGTGCTTGCAAACCACTCCCAACTTGGTATCATGCAAACTTTAGAAGTGTACTCTCTATGCCATTATCCAAATAATTTACAAAGATTTTAAACAGACCTCGACCCAGGACAGATCCCTACAGGACCCTATTCAGTATGCCCTTCCAACTTGACTGTGAACCATTTATCAGTGCCAAAATTAGGCATTTTAACACCAGCAAGTGTATTTGCATTCCGTGCTAGAGCCCTGTGCAGGATCATGTTTTAATCCCACTCTCATAACACCCACTCCCACATTGTTTGCTGAATTGTTATCCTGTTCCCACTATTATGGCAGCAGGTCCTTCAGAGCCAGGTGACCTGAGAGCAGCCAGCTACTGGCCAGACATCCAGCTCTGAAGGCTGCACTACCACCGTCACCAGTGCAGAAGTAGAGTGGCACTCCAACTCCAGCCTGTCCTGTGTGTATGTGTGTGTAATATTAGTTAATAACGCAACTATTTTCCTAATAATAAACACAGTGTATTGCCTTTTCCCCCTTGAAATGATCCTGGGTGCTCTTTCTGCAGAACAGCCACTTGCCCTGCATTGTTATGATCCTGCCATTTATAACTTCAGAGTTATGAATATAACAGTTATACACTGACTGGTTAACCACACAACATACTTGGAACCAGACATATGCAGTCAGGCACCAGCAGGGGGGGGAAAAAACCAGATGTATTCTATTAAATGTAAACTCTAAAAAAAGGGGAAGTTTAAAAAGGATTTAATGAGGTAAGGAAACTGTTTCTGTACTTGGATATTTAAATTAAGATAGTTAAAAGCAGTATGTTTTTCTGCATGGTAGAGTTTCAGAGCTGTATTAAAAAAAAAAAAAAAATCAATGTTCAGTTGTAAACTTTTGAAAGAACAACCATAACAGTTTGTTCGAATTACTAACTACCTCCATTCCTGAGGTGTTCATAACTCTGAGGTTCTTCTATACTATGCATATGGTTTTCCAACCCGATATACACCCACCTCATAGTACTTTTACCTAGGCTACATTTCCTTAATTTATTTATGAAACGGTGATGTGACAAAGTACCAAAAGCCTTATTGAAGTTGAGCTAGATCACATCTATTCCTTTCCCCCACCCACAAGGCTTATTACCCTGTCAAAGAAGGATATTAGGTTGATCTGACATGATTTGCTCTTGCTGACTAAATCCATGGTGACTATTACTTATCACTACCTTATCTTCCATGTCCTTACAAATTGACTGTTTGACTATTTGCTCCACTATCTTTCCAAGTACCAAAGGTAAGCTGAATGATCTATAATTTCCTAATCATCCTCATTAGCTTTTCATAGATGGTCAAATATAGTACCTTCTCCCAGTACTCTGGGATCTCTCCCATTCTCCATGATTTCTCAAAGATAACTGCCAATAGCTCAGAGCTCATCAGCCAGTTCCTTGAACATTCTAGGACAGTTTTCAACTGGGGATTTGCAGATAATTTCCAAACAGATCTGCAACATATGAAATATTTTTGGAGCCTGCAAACAGAAAAAAGCTTGAATACCCATTTTAGAATGTATTTCATCAGGTCCTGCTGACCTGAAGAAATCTAACTTGTTCAAGTAATTTTTAATTTGTTCCTTCCCTCTTTTAGACTTTATCTACATTTAAAAAATAAGTCAACCTAATAGAGATGGTCTTACAGCCTCCACTGTAATTATAGTGGTGGCTGATGTCCACACTGTCCTCCTTAAGCCAGTGGAATGCATCCTTACCAGAAGCACTTCCACAGATCTAAGTGGCAGTATGGACTCGCAGGCACTAATTATTTTTTTCCAGCTGCGTCCTGAGGAAAAAAGTTTGAAAACCACTGTGCTAGGGTATATCTCCTCCATGCAAGCAGTTTCAGACAAGGTCTTTATGCTGCTCAGCTGTGTGCCGCCCTTGGTCTCTGCATAAGTGACTGCTTAGCATGGGAATGTTTCCTACAATGGGGGAAGAAACAAAGCAGTTTTGCCAAGGAACATCTGACAGAAGATTGATAAGTACCTGCAGGAAAGATTCTTAGCAATCTCTCTGGAAGATTCTCATGAAATCTCAGTGTGCATTAACACACTTTTCTGCTGCACTGCTTAGTGACACACGGGAATGAGAAGTACATGCAAACACAGCTACTCTTACTCAGTTCAATCCTTTCAACCCGCTATAGAATGCAACAAACAAAGTACAGCTCTATCTAACATAACCTAGCAGCATCAATTCAAAAAGACCACCTACCAGAGCTCCCTTCTCCTGCATCCTGTGTGCCAGAGCTAAATGTCAGGGTCAATGAGAGATCTTATTGTCTCACACCACTGAATAACCTTGTCCCCTGCTCCTATTCATCCTCCACTTCAACTTCCTTGCTTCTTCGGCCTTGACTCTGGTGTCCACTGTCTCCAGTTCCGTTGAAGTATCCTCAGGGCTCACAGCCAAAGACAGCATCCAGCTCCTTATAGAAGCGGCAGGTCTTTTGCGCTGCAGCAGAGTGACAGTTTGCCTCCCGGTACACCTGTCACAGCTCCTTTATTTCCGCACGGTACTGTAGACTGTCCCATTCATAGCCTTTCTCCACTACACCATGGGAAATCTGACTGTAGGTATCAAAGTTCCTGTGGCTGGAGCCAAGCTGGGACCGTAGAGTCTCCTCTCCCCATATCCTTATCAGATCCAACAGCTCCAGTGTCCTCCAAATGGGAGAGTTTTTGCTGTGTGGTGCCTCCATCGTCACCTGGGAAGATGTTTGCTCAGCATGGAGCGCTTACATCACAAGAAGTGGAATTTCAAAAATTCCTGAGACCTTAAAGGAGATGGGGCAAATGGCTTCAGGGTAGCAGAGTCTGAACTGCTGACCAAAGCAATCAGGATCATGGGACTATATGCCTGTACACTGTTTAACGTCTTCCCTCGGGGTGTTATTCAACGAGGGGTCCAGGCAGACGCTGGGTTCTTTGTCCACTGGGTTAATAGCCCGGCCTTGGTCTGATGGAAGGGAGGAGGCACTGACATGTACATTAGTGGTCGGGGGGGTCAAATAATAGAGGGTTGAACCGGTCCACCCGACAACCCAGACAAACATTAGAGGTATTGAATACTGTTCCCATAAGGAAAGAAGTAAGGGGGGCAGAGGGGTAAGGAAGATTAACAATAATAGGGAAAGTATCAAAGGAACCAAAAGAGTTATAAGCAGAAGATATTTATTGCTGATCATTTTAAGTACAATAAGGCTTAAGCACTTCTTTTCTTTTAGGATAAGTACACACTTTTAACTGTTATATACTTGCAAGGTTTACTGCTTTACCGTTAAATTTGTTATGTTATTGTGCTGCAGCAGGTCTTAAAGAAAAAAATAAATGCGCATTTAAGGTTTTATTACTAAAGCTATTCTTATTACTCTGCACTTGCCCCTAGCAACAAAGGGGTGCCCCTAACTTCAAAGGGGATGGCAGGCTATCTACCTGTACCCCCAGGCTGGGGTGCTAAACTGCTTGTTCCCTATCCTTATACCTATCCCCCCGTACCCTCGGGGACCAGGGTGCTAACCTACTTCTGTCCTTACACCAGGACTCGGGGTACTAAGCTTCAATTTCTATTTCAGTTACTCATATACCTGTTACATATATACCTGTAGCTACTTATGAACCAGTGTTCACTGAGGCCTATTGGTGATTTCTTAATACTCACCGAACTCCTTGCCAACATGTCAGTTTCGCCACCTTCAGGGATCAGGTGCTGACCTTTCTTTGATGAGCTCAGGTCAACGTGCCAGTCCAGTCAGCTTCAAGACTAGGACCTGACCTTTCTCTTGATTCTCTGGACAGACCCCACTTGCTATAGTAGCCGAAGCCACTGGGCATCTTGAATCTGTCCAAACCCTGTCCGTCTGCCCTATTTTTGGGGCTGATATTTATAGTGCTTTAGCCCCTGTGCCCCTCCTGTTTTTACAGGGGTTCCCACAGTCTTTGCCACATAGCTATATTGCCAAGATGATCGATGGCAATCTATTAGGGAGTTAGCTATCAGGGAGCTATCAGGGAGTTTTATTCCGAGAGGTCATTGCAACCTTGTTGGGTATTCGAGGCTCGTTAGGGCTGCAGCTGCTCATTAGGGCTGCAGGTGCTCATAAGGTGACGTCTGAGTTCTTGGCATAGGTTCATGTGAGCTGATATGCTAAGGCCTTTGAAAACTGGTTCAGGTTTGGGCCTATACTACTAACCACTACTCCTAACACTAGTTACCCCTAATAATATAAGATCCCATTATCTAAACCCACTTTCTACAGGGGCATCTCCAAGAGGCTATTTACCACAACATAATCAAGCACAATATCTACACTGAAGCCATGTCACTAAAAATTTGCTGCAAAAGCTCTACGTCTCTCATTTTATTTAGTTGCCATATCAGAAGAGTTCTATTAGCGGGGGAAGAGAGGCCTGCAATGTGTACACCACCACTGTTTTGACACAAAAAACTGACTTTGGTTGACAAAACACTGGTGTAAACCATACCTTAAGAGTCACTCTGCTCCAGATTTGAAGAACTACTTGAAATCTACAAGGTAATCAAAGGAAAACAACATAGGCATTAACAATCTGCCTCCTGGATTCCCAGTTTTGTGCAATAAGGAGGGTGGATCTTGTAATCCACCAAAACAGCTAAGCGTGAGCAGTCTTGATGAAGTCAATGTATGTGCTTAAAATTAATCACATGCTTAACTGTCTTATTCATTTGGTGCAAAGGCATTCAGTAGCTTCCAGGTGCAAACCCTGACTGCAGTAAAGTGTTTCTGGGGGCACAGAGGGTAAGGTATCCAGCAGTATTCTTTATCCCAGTTCCACATACATTCATGGATCCTCTCATCCTGCATAAGTGAGCACAGAGCATCCTGCCCATTTTTATTCATTGTTCACCAATTCTTGAACTTTCCCATTTCTAATAATAACCCTGTTGGAGAGTGTGGTGTAGGTAGCTCTGAAATGCCTTTTGTTTTCCTGTGTGCTGCAACTTTAAACTTCTATGCTCTTCCCTGGTGTGCAAAATTCAGCAGCCATTTTATTCTCAGAGTTCAGCACAGACTGTGAGAGAGAGAACATGGTGTACTCTCAAACCCACAGAAGATGAAAGTCTACTGTAGTCCCCAACTACAGGGCCTTTTTATTTAATTCATACTGGAAAGTCTCATGCTTTTAGCCTTGAACATGCCATTTAATCTCCAGTGTTTGCTAAAATGACAGTCAGTGCACTCTCATGAATACTTCACTTTTGTTCTCAATCTAAAACAAAGGTCATTCAGATTTAAAGTATATTTGCTCTTTGTGAAACATATCACAGGCACATTCAGTGCATTCTGAGAGGAAAAAAGCCTTTCAACCAAACTGCTTTAGTTCTGTTTTAAAACACAACATAGCTTTTAGAGGCAATTTGGGATTAAGAACTGACTGGAAGAAATGTGTTCAAAACCACACTGGTAGTCAGAAACTTAATTGACTGGAGGAAAAAAAGTTGTTAAGAGAGAACATCAAGAGAATGAAACCTGAATCGAAATCTTCACAAGGTGCACACTGTATACGTGTATAGTATTTGTTAACTGCAGGTTTAATTTCTATGTATCTTGATAAACTATGTATAATGGTGGTTCAGTTGATAAAGTAACAGCCCTTTGACCTTTCTCCCACGAAAGCTCATGCGATTAATAAATCTGTTAGTCTTTAAAAGTGCCACAGGACTCTTTCCCATCTTCAAAGCGTCTGACGAAGTGGGATTTTCTCCCACGACAGCTTATGCGATTAATAAATCTGTTAGTCTTTAAAAGTGCCACAGGACTCTGTTGTCTTTCTACAATAGACTAACACGGCTACCCCTTTGGAATTAGACCTAATAAGGACATCCGTCTATTAACAAACATTACAAAATCCTTTATATGTGATTAAGCAATACTGCTGTCACTTGAACTGATCATTTATTTAAAAAAAAAAAAAAAAAAGCGTATACTCGCAAATCCTTTAGCAGATTTTATAAAATTCAGGGGCTTTTGTCTCAGACTCGCATTACTTGATCCTGAGCAACAAATGCATCAGATCTCACGAACTCAGTAGAGTGGGACCTCATTAACTCTTGGATACGACACCTCCAAGGGAAATGCTGATGTTGCCGGAAGTGGTGCTGATGATGTTTCAGTAGAAAGCACCCTTCATATGAATCCATATGGGACCAATGTCCCATCAAGGCATTCTGAGTAAATTGTAGTTGGATGACCGTCTGATATGAAAGCAGCGTAGATAGCAAAATGAAGCCTGATAACTTCTCACATCCAGAGTACTAGAGGAAGCTGTTTTCTTTTTGATATTTGTGAAGTCATCACCATGGCTCAGGAGAAATCTCACAGTGAAGATGAGCTTTGGAAGAAGAATTTTTTTTGGATCATGGGATACATTTAATTTTACTGTTGGGTGCTTTATACAAAAATAAATTTTAAATAATTCTTCTAAGGGAGAAAGGATTATTGCAGTAACAATGACCACCAGAGGAACAGTAACTTTTACATACAGACAATCCATACTAATTTAACAAAACTAAGGAAAAATCTCATTCTCTACAACTGGTACAGCATATTAGTACAATGGTTATGACACATAACATACAGTATTATCACCATGAAGTCCTGAATTGCTGTGTATATTTTAACGTGATTTAAAAGAAGATCATCATACACGTTTCCTAAATATTATGGCTGTTGCAGCAGTCCAACTTGTCTTATACATAACCATTTATCTTGTTTGCTCATTACAGGTTTTGTTTTTACTTAACAAAACAGGAGAGAGGGAACCACAGGTCAACGGCCTTACACTGATATAAGTGGAAGTGGAATGTAGCTGTCTGTTTCATGGAGGACACCTTTCAATTTTTGGATCAATGGAGAAAGCGAAGAAATGTTTTCAAAAGACAAAGACCAAAGCCCATGAACACAAAAGCATCAACAAATACACTTGTCCCCAGCTGTATCTACTTACAGTGACTTAACTCTTCTACTCACAGTTTGGAACTAACAAAACCCCACTTAGTAGCTACCAGGTTGCATCAGCAGAAGAGCTCGGGCCTGTATGCCTATGAGAGGGATATCATTGCTTTGCTCTCATGAGTACAAGGTACACACACAATTTTAAAACAAGAGGACAAAAGAAAATCTCAGTTTGCAATTTACAAACTTACTGAGATCTTGCCCTTCTGGAGAAGAAGGAAAGTAGTACCACAAAAAAAATGTATTGGTCTAAGAGGTTTGCTTACCTTTCCAACATCCAAACACAGCCATGTGTGGGGAAAAACCTGGCTTTTTATATTCTGCTTTCTCCCATCACACAGGCCATGGTCTCAGCCCAAAGTCACATGCTCCCTTTGGGAACTACAACCCCCAAACTGCATGTCTTTAAAATGACAGAACTCTGGAACAAAAGGACTAGGCCTGCGCCAACATTAAAGAGTCAGAACACCCTGTTGTAACCACCAACTCTCAAATAATCTCAGGTCTGTGAAAAAGCAAGATTTTTTTATTCTCACTGGCCTCTAATTTTCTGTGAAAATGAAAGGCAGTTTTCAGAGAAACACAACTATCATTTTGCCATTAAAAATAAAGGTTTTCTTTCTTTTTAAGAGAAGTTACAGAAGGCAAAACTAATCTGAGGCAAATTCATTATTCTTCCTCAGAGGCAAAATTCCACTGGTCAAAATAACATTGCACCATGGATCAAGTTTGTGAACACTCATGCAGCTAAAACTGGGTAATTGTGCACAAACCTTTACATGAGTTCCCTTTTTTGAAAATAAGCCTAGAAAGAGTTACAGTACATTCAAGTCATTGGGTAAAATGCAAACTTGACACAAATCATCACAACTTCATCGAAATCAGAGAATGTAGTTGAGGGTCAGAAGTTACTTTGTGAATGGACCTCGCTCTTCATACAAACCTACTCCATGCTATCTTTGTGGGAAGGAAACCCTGGCTCCTGATGGAAGAATTTAGAGGGAAAACTCCTGGAATTTTCCATCCCAAAGCTTCCTTCCTGTGAATATATTCTCTTTTTCAAATTCATGGTGATCATGCTCACTGAATTTGAAAGAGGAAAAAATTGGAGAATTAAAAATACATTTTCACAAGTGTTAGATCCCGAAATTACAGTTCAGGAATAATCAGAGTCTTCGTGGACATTATTACTGAGTTAAAAGTGCTCAGATACCACACTGACCTGACATGTGCTCTATGAAAACCTACACAGAATTGAAAAGATTGGAAATGTCAAGGATAGGACATTTACTGTATTACGAGAACTAAAATGAGGAACAGTCACATGTACTAATAGAGCATAATTACAGTGGATGAAATTAAGCTTGCATGGTCAGTTGCCACCAAAGAAGCTGTCAAATGTTCTAGCCTAAGTGTTTAAACTAGTTTCATTTTTCACTTCATGAAAGTTCTCATTTCCAGTCCAGCTATAATCATTATTCTTTGTAGAGTATGGCAATACATTATTGCCATTTTTGGCCTTTAAGTCAGTCATCTTTCAGTCAAGAAAGTCAATATAAAAACACTGCTACGATGCCATGGGTTTCATATTAAGCAGATTCCTTTTCATTGTGTTTTAGCTGCTCACCTCAAACTGACATTAAACACCAACATCATTTTGTCAGTGTCAGAAGCTACGTAGTATCAATATATGATTTTCAAGCCACAGCTTCAGCAACACATTCTGAATAAAAAATGGAGAGGAAAAAAAGCAGCACGGAATTATCTAAGGCAAATCCCGTTCACTTTATTCATACAAATATCCACTGAACCAATGTCTTTACTCTTAAAAATAATTTTTACAGAATTCGTCCCCTGCCATAAGCATAGATTTCAGAGACAATACCTATGCGCACCAATTTGAATACAATTCCCTTGTGCTCACCTACTTGAATGAGTCACAATCTGATTCGCAGTGTTTTTATTTTATTCTGGCATTCAAACTCAAGTCACAAGCCAAATTCTGACCTAAGTCGTTACCACTTACATTAGTTCTGAACTTGGCCAGTCTTACCTTTTCTATGGCTGTGGTGCACTCATGTGAAGTTGTAGAGGTCCTCCTCAGACTGACTGAAGTCCTGATTAGCCAAATTTACTCAAGTTCTCTGAAACCTTAAAGGACTGAACTGTGGAACAGAAGGTCTAGTCTCAGGCCAAAATTAAAGAGCCAACACACACATCTGTTAAAACCATCAACTCACAAATAATCTCATGTCCATGAAAAAGCAAGATGTTTTTCATTCTCACTACCCCCTAATTTTCTGTGAAAATGAAAGGCAGTTTTCAGAGATACACAACTGTCACTTTGTCATTAAAAAATATTTATCTTTTTCAAAGAGTTACAAAAATTCCAGCTGCCGATTTCAAGCGTGCAACTTCAAAATCTGCTGTACTGGTGCCAATAATTATCCAACCCATTATCTCAAATTCTGAGGCATGCCCAAAGCCTTTTGACAGTCAGGACTGCTCTTCATCTGGCACTCTGTACAGATCAGTGTGTTAGACTAATAATAAATCACTCTATACAAATGTTTAAGTATATAACTCCATTATTTCCATAACAAGTTTCTCCTAAGCTAAAAGAGTCTGTTAGGACTAAGTGCATTCTAAATTGAAGGTTTTGAACATCATTTGTTTTTGAAGTGTCCAACCCCAAACAAACAAACAGATTTTGAAAACATTAGAAGTACTGTTTCCCCTAAGCTGCCCAATATCCCTATAAAGAAAACAACCAAAGAAACTATCTTTTTACTGATAGTACACTCAGCCCAAATGATATTTTCTTAGCATTATAAATACTTTTCAGTATAAATTATTATTCTCAGGTATCTCCTCAAATATAACTGTAATATTTACTTCTGCCACACTAAAATGGAGGCTTTTGATGTCAGTTATTTAATACAATACTTAATATATTACATCTGCAAAGTGCTTCTCAAACATTAACAAATTGTTCAGCATCTGAAAAATAAACAATAGACTGAAGTAGTTTCTCTAGAACTTTTTCAATGCTAAATAAGAATTTCATTATTTATAGAACTTGAAAAAACAAAAAGGTCTACTAAATGACAAAATACTGCATTTTAGGCTATTTGCTGTAACCGTATATTTGCCCAACATGTCATCACTGGATTCCTTTCAAACCTCATCTAAATAATAAAAATCTTTACAAACTTTATCTGAAAAACAGTTTTTGAACATCATCCCCTGTAGGCTCCAATCCTGTAAACTCTATGTGGCATGACCCTCACAGTCTTTAAATGCAAGTGATTCACCCATGTAGCACTGCTAACAGGATAGGGTCTTCAGAGTCCAATCTGGAGCTCTTTGATGTCAAGGGGAATTTTGCCATTCATGTTCCTGGGAGCAGGACCCAGCCCTAACCTACTTTCTAAAATGAACAGTTTTCAAATTAATCTAATCTTTTGGCAATTTACATTTTAACACCAAATACACCTGACCTCAACAATGTTAATATTTTTTCTCAGGGTATGCAAAAACATTCTTGAAACAGTTATCCAAACCCATTTGTAAAGTGTGTTTTCAATCTGAAAGGTGATTTATTGCTTACTGTTTCTCAATTATTTCATATAAAATTTAGTCCATGTATGTGTGGGGTTTGGCTGGTCCTTTTAATTGCCAGCCCTATAAATTCTGCCTGGGACCTGAAAGCCAAGCAGCATTCATTTTGGCTCACCCAGAGGAATAAAGACTCTGCAGGTTAAAATCTGCCTTCAGTTCACCTGTGCAATCTCACTGTCATTAGATTCTTTATATTACTGCACCTGAACACCACCATGGTTTCCAGTTGGGCTGCCCAGGTTTAACTAATAGGGTTGTTTTCAATACAACTTAGAGCCAAATTTAGTCCTGCAATTATCTACCCATTGCATTAACCATACCAGTAGTTTCACTGAAGTTAATGGGATTGGAGATTTTAATCAATCATTCCTCAAACATGCATCAGTTAGGAGAGAATTCAGCTGCCCATTTTTAGTGCCAGGCTCTGCTGGCTAAAGCTTATTTTTGTCACTAAATTAAGCAAATACCAATCCAACTACAAACAAGAACAGCTGTGTTGTTAGGAAGATACCATTTTACAGGCACTGAGCAGAAACACAGGTTTTTTGGTTTAGGTTTTAAACCACTGTCTCTCTCAAACAAAACCAATGCAATCACCATTGAGGCAGCCCAGAGCAGCAACTTTTTGTGTCTAAACCTCCAGGTTTAAAAAGAGGGGAGGGAGATGAAAAAGAGAACTATTGACTAGACTATCAATAGTGGTTAGTGCAAAGAGAAATCGCAAAGCATGACCTGCCTGTTCGATTTGTTTCTGGGCACAACGAACAACGAGTCCTGTGACACTTTTATAGACTAACAGATTTATTGATCGCATGAGCTTTTTGTGGGAGAAAATCCCACATGCGATCAATAAATTTGTTAGTCTTTAAAAGTGTCACAAGATTTCTTGTCTGTTTTGCTGTCAACATCTCTGGGCACAGTTTACCCTCTCCCCTGCAATCCTGAAGTTCCCACCGGTGCAGATGCGGCGGGATAAGCCAACGCCTGCAGGGTGGATTGCTTTTGACACGCACCCCCCACCCTACCAGGAGACTGGCCACTGACCCCGCGCATTGCAGACAACACCGTCGCCCTGGAAAGAAACCCCAAGCGGCCGAGTCGCTGTTGAAGCGTCTCCTTGGCAACCCCCGGGGCGCCCATCCCGCCCTCGCTGGGTGGGGGCAGGAGAGCGACAGGCTGGAGCCGGGGACTCGGCGGCGCGTGACTGGCGAGCGGCGCGCGCGGGGACGCTGCAGCCCCGACGGCCGGACCCTTCCCAGTCAGGCCGCGCGCCTCCCGCACACAGCGCCCGGCGGCCACCCCTGCAGGTGACAGGCGCCTCCTGGCTCACCTCGCTCTGCACCAGTTGTCTCGGCCGGGCGTCGCCTCCCGTCTCTCCGAAGCGAAGGAAGCGCAGCGGCCGGGCCACCCAGCGCGGCGCCAGTGGCAGGGAGGGCGCGGGCAGGAGGAGCTTCTCCTCTGCCTCCGCCTCGGGGGTGGTGGCTGTTCAGCCACCTTCCTTCCTTCCCCCAAGTGCGCAGTGGCGGCAGGCCGGGAGCGCTGCGTGCACCTGCAGGAGGCGGAGCTCTGGAGGGCTGGCGGGCTCATGTGCCCATCTCCCCATTGGCCGCTCTTTGAGGGTAGCCGCCAGGCCGGCTAAATTGGGTTATGGGGCAGAGAGGAAAGAGGGTGTAGGGAAGAGGGTCACACCCAGGCTTTCCCTAGGGCAGGCCCATGCAGATTGGGTCTGCTCAGCCCAGCCTTTTAGGGTTTGGATTGCTCGGACAACCGGTAAAAAAGGGGGGCAATTTCAACACGCTCAGTAAATCAATAAATAAATTAAAATGGCCGTGAAATTGGATAGAAATGAAACACATTTTGACATTAAGGGGCATTGTTCAGAATCACTTCTTGTATCATACAACTAACCCCACTTTATCATTTCTATCATTGCACACGCCCAAAAAACCCTACTGAGCAAATAACTACGGCTAAAACAATTACTGAGGAGTTCCAAAGGGGTGGACCTGTTTAGTCTGTTTCAGCAAAGCAAACAAGGAATCCTGTGGCCCTTTTAAAGACTAACTCATTTATTTATCGCTTGAGCTTTCGTGGGCACATCCGGGGGATTGCGCCCCCAAAAGCTCATGCAGTAAATGCTTTTGTTAGTCTTTAAAAGTACCGCAGAACTCTTTGTTTGTAAAACAATTGCTTCACTCCAAATCCCTGTATATTCAGTTTTGCAAGTGAGTACACGTTTTTACGCCATTATTATATCGTTTCTGGTATTTTAGTGATGTCAGTAAAAAGTTTACTGGGTGAGTTAAAGGAAATAAACTTAAGGTCTTCGTTTCAGTAGAAACAAAAATGCAAGGTTGGCAACCCGGAGTTGCACGGTCGATGGCCACCCGCTCTCCCTCGCTTTACACAAACTAGCCCATTGGACAGTCGGAGTGAGGGTGCACGGCAAGCAGAGTGGGCTAGCAATGAAGCATCCCAGCAGTCCTTAGCTGACTTGCATGGACATGGGTGGCCAGCCACAGTTGATGCCCATCTCTCTGCTACTGTTGTTACCTGGGGTAGCTAGATTATAGCAAGTGGAGGGAGGCTTAGCCTCACAGTGACACCTTAATATGCAGCATCTTTCTGGATTCACGATCTGTGACACCTTACCTTGCAGGGGAGCTTTGATGATAAATGCACTAAAGATTGGGAGTTGCTCAGATACTGTAATATATTAGGTCTGTGCAAGTACCTAAAATTGATTTTTGCCAAACCTATATATGGCAGAATATATTTGCCTGGTACTTTAGTGCCATATATAAGACACAGTCGCCATCCCATGTGTTTGCAGTCTAAACAACACAGACTGGGACGGACAAAACACACAATTTGGGGACAGGAAGGCTGACAGGATTATTAAGGAGGGGGAGTGGGGACTGTTTGAAAAGATGGAGATTACCCATGTGAGCTGAGACCAAAGGGACTACAAGTGATGTTAAAGGAAGAGCAAATGAATCATGTAACTCACAGCCGTCTTCAGAATCTCCATTCCACTCTCCGGCTTTCCTTTGGAGGCCTGTCCTGAAGCTGCTAAAAAAGGAATCTGCTCATTTATTGCCAGTATATGCTCACTAAAACCAGTCATAGGTAAGAATTTACTTGAAGAGAGGAATTGTCCTAAAGTTATAGGAACAAGAAGCTAGACAACTGGCAACACACTGTTCACAGAGAGAAGGAATAGATTTATTTATTTCCCCCCACTCCCCAAAAATAATAATGAAATTTTAGTTACGGTATTTACAACGTGCATGTAAAAGAGATGGATAAATTATCCTTACATATATACCTGCTAGATCTTTTGTGTGTGTGCGTGCGCGCGCGCGTGCACACACACCACAAATAGAGGCATATTTCTTGAAATACTTTTAAAGTCTGACTGGACTTGTTGACTGGAATTTATGCAATTGCTTCTAGCTTCAACAGAAGGTATTGTCACCTGCCAAAACATGGCCCTCCTTCAGCCTCAGGGTAGTGCTTGGTTGAACTCGAAACAGGCTGTTTTCACACATAGGCACAAGCATTTATTTTACTTGTTTTGACAGCATGAAAGAGCAGTAAATTCTGTGGAGGAAATTTTAGGGGTGTTCAGTCAGCAGAGGCCACACTTAGCAAAAGAGAAAAGTTTAGTAGAAACCTATACGCAGCTGCAGACCCCTGGGACCAGGCAAAGGCCCAAGAGCCCCTCACAAAGGGTGGAGTTACCTTATATAGGTAATACATTTTCATATTACAATTATGTATACATCACATAGTGCGACTTGGCTCCCCTCCAATCCCGCAATGCCCCTCACTATCTTTCCTTATTAGGGAAGATGCTCTTCTTTCCTTATATGGGGTCTGCTAAATGGCTGTTTTCCTAAGTTTCGTTCCCTGCACCTGTCCCTTTCTTATGAATATTCCTCTCCCCCCCCCCTGGTTCCGGCAGAGTACGTGACTTCTTGCTCTAGCTGAAATGGAGTTTATTGATTACAAAATGGAGTTAGCTAGTTGCTATACTTAATTTCTTCCACAATTTCCCCCCTTTGAGGCTTCGCCCCAATGGCGAAAGCCTCACCCTTTCCAGCTCCCTTTCTTGAGCTCCCACTTTCCTTATTAACCTTCACCATTGTTCAGTCTGGCTTTCTTTAGATGCACAGGTTCACCAAAGATAATAACACAATTTACAGCCAACGAAAAGAAGAGCTATAAACATAAGCCATGACAGTATGCCTGACAACAGTCGTTTTCCCCAAGCCCCAATGTCCGGTATCCAGGACCACAACCAGGAAAGGAGTCCGCTTTCTGCTTGCTCAGTGATACGCCCCTCCAGGGCCTTTAAGTCCTTTAAGCGAGACTCGATCTGGTGGGAATTATCTGCTAGGTCAAAGCAACAAAGTCCTTCGAACTCCTCACAGCCATGGCCTGCCCGCAGTAACAGATAGTCCAGGGCTACACGGTTCTGCAGGATAGCTGCTCGCAGTTGGGCTTGTTCTTCGCTGAGCAACTGGATTAG
Source organism: Pelusios castaneus (assembly GCA_007922175.1). Lineage (NCBI taxonomy): Eukaryota > Metazoa > Chordata > Testudines > Pelomedusidae > Pelusios > Pelusios castaneus. Next base: position 2,565,179 of record ML686195.1, on the reverse strand, counting down.
GGTCTCATTAATGCTTTTTGCTAAGGCACAGGCTATCTTACGCACAGTCAAGTAAGCCCCCATGGCCAGGCCTGGCACCCCCACCAAGGAAACTGCCAGGGATACCACCTCAGCTTTGAACATCAGATGGATGTCACTTTCACAGTCTGAGGGTAAGGAACGGGTATTGCGGTGGTAAGGGCGCACCCATGGGAGAGCATATAGCGAGGAGAGCCGGCCAAAGGCACAGGGTCCTCCGGTAGCGTTGGCAGGCACATAGGAATAGGAGCTATTTCTGCATATCATTACAAACCCCCTGGGTAGATAGATGGGGGTCCAAACATAAGAGATGTTCCAGGTTTGGGTGCAGTTTAGTCCTCCGGGTAATTTATATTGGGGATCTGGGAACCCAGCTCTAGCAAAAACCAACCAAATCACGCACTCAGGAGCTGAAAGTGAGCCCATGAGCTCTAGCCTCGATTGGCGTTGATTGGTCCATTCAGCTGGCTTAGTGCTGGTTCCGAATAGATAGACAAAGGAGGACCATTCAGATGCAGACGGAGTGCTGCAAGAGGATGTTTAAGCCAGACTCATTTGCCAATGCCTGGAATGGAAGGGGGACCCCAAAGAAGCAGGTTTTACCGACTCCACCCACAGTTAAGGCAGGGGCTATGCAGAAATGGGTAGAATTCAGGCTAGTTTGAGCAAGTTCCACAAAAATATTATTATTTGCACTATATTGCAGCACCATTGGGGTCTGGAACAACAGAAAGAGCAGGGGAATCCCCGTGGTGGGGGTTTTCACCTTGCGACAGTGAGAGGCATATGTCCACGCGGAGCGGCCCTCGCACTTGACATCTGTATCGGTCACCAGGAGGACTTGGTGTGGACTGGACCAGCGTGTAGCCAAACAATTCTTTCTTTGGAACTCCTTGATCAGGACCCAATCTCCAGGCTGGATACTGTGACAAGTCTCCGCTTCAGGAGGTCGGTGCACTGCTTTAACCTGGGAGTAAACAGACTGCAAAGCATTGGTTAAAGCAATACAGTACTGAACTATGTAGTTGTCCAACATGGCCAGTCCTTCCTGTCTTAGAAGTGCCCTAGGTTCCAATCCCACCCACATGGGTCGCCCTGTCACAATCTCAAAGGGGGTGAGAACATGCTTCTTGTTGGGGTGGTTCCGGATAGACATTAGGGCAAATGGAAGAACATCAGGCCAGGGCATCCCCGAGTCCTGGACCAATTTATCTAGCCGAGTCTTAATATCCAGATTTCTTCTTTCCACTTGACCGCTGCTACTTGGATGGTGAGGCATATGGAACTGCAGAGAAATGCCTAGGGCTCAGCAAATGGTTTTAACTACATGGCTTGTGAAATGAGTTCCCATGTCACAGTCAATGGAGATAGATAGTCCATATCGGGGGATGAGTTCTCATAGCAGGGCCTTTGCTACGGAGATAGCATCTGCTTTTCTGCATGGGAAGGCCTCTACCCACCCCGAGTGTTGGCATACTATTACCAACAAGTGGCGATATCCCCGGGCGGGAGGCAATTCTGCAAAATCAATTTGAAGGTTCTGGAAGGGCCCATCGGACCAGAGTCGTGTTGATATCCGAGTAGGCTCTGCTTTTCCTATGTTATATAACTGACAGGTAGGAAAGGAATCACACAGCCGTTTTGCCTCTATACTAGCGAAAGGAGCAAACCAGAATTTAGAAATATTTTTGCTTATCCCCCCTTTGCTGGAATGAGCCCCCATGTGGGCAATTCGGACGAGGTGTTGAACTAGGGTCCATGGAGCCACAGGTCTTCTGTCAGGGTGTTTCCATATACCCCGTTCATCTGAGGTGCAACCTGCTTTTCCCCAAAGATGTAGTTCTCCAGGTGAGGCTTGTGCTTGGAGGGCCCGGAGTTCCTCTAAGAGAGGGGTGGCCTGTATGGGGGAAGAAACAGCCAACACAATGGCGCCTGCTGGGCCCTGCAATGCAGCTGCCTTTGCGGCAGCATCTGCCACACGGTTTCCTCTCACTTCAGGGGAGGAAGCACAGGTATGTGCTTTACAGTGAATAATTGCTAGTGCTTTGGGCAACAGGACAGCCTCCAGCAGAGCCTGAACATAGGGAGCATAAGAAATGGGGAAACCACTAGAGGTAATGAAACCCCTTTCCCTCCATAGTACCCCAAAAGAGTGGCAAACCCCAAAGGCGTACCTTGAATCTGTCAAAATATTAACTGTCAAACCTTCAGCAATAATACAGGCCCGTGTTAAAGCAACCAGTTCAGCAGGTTGAGCAGAGGACAATTCAGGTAAGGCGAAAGCCTCCAGGATATCTGTCCCAGTACATACTGCATATCCAGCAGACAGCCTTCCTTCCGGGGTACGCAAGCAGCTCCCATCCACGAAAAGGGAGAAGTTTGGGTTAGGGAGCGGTACATCTGAAAGATCTAGACGGGGAGTCGTGAGAGAGTCAACAGCCTCCAGACAATCGCGTGGCAGGGTGTGCTTTAAACCTTCTTCGGGAGCAGGCAGCAGGGAGGCTGGGTTAAGGGGTGGGGAGCGGATAAGAGAAATGTTCTCTTGCGTCAACAGGGTGAGCTCGTACTTTGTTTCCCTTGCAGCCGAAAGGTGCTGTGTTTTATGTTGAGTTAAAAGGGCTTGTACCGCATGAGGGACTGCCACTACGAGAGGGCGCCCCAGGACCAAGTCCGAGACCTTCATGGCGATTTCGGCTGCAGCCGCAACCGCCCGTAGACAGAGAGGAAGGCCTTGTGCCACAGGATCTAGCTCCAGGCTGTAGTAAGCGACTGGGCGCATGGAGGGTCCAAAGGTTTGTGTTAAAACTCCTAGTGCAAAACCTTTCGACTCATGGCAGTATAAAGTAAAGGGCTTACCATAGTCAGGTCGGGCTAGGGCAGGAGGGGAGGCTAAAGCCTGCTTTAAAGTCCCGAAGGCTTCCCTTGCTTCTTTAGACCAACAGAGTGGGTCAGGTGAGGTGTCCACAAGGAGGGCATACAAGGGCTTGGTTATGATTGCGTATTCAGAAATCCACTGCTGACAGTAGTTGGCTGCCCCCAGGAAACGCCGAAGCTGTTGCTTGGTAGCAGGCTGTGAGACAGCCAGAATAGCCTCCACCCGAGATCCCTTTAACTTGCACTCACCTGCGGAGATTCGATGACCTAAATAATCCACCTCTGGGAGACAAAATTGTAATTTTTCCTTTGACACCTTCTGTCCCTTATGAGCCAGGTGGCACAGGAGTTTAAGTGAGGCTTCTTTACAGACAGAAAGGGTATCAGCAGCTATCAACAAATCATCAGCATAAGTAATCAGTGCAGCCCCTGATGGTGGGAGAAAATCTGTTAGAGTCTCCTTCAAAGACAGACAAAACAGACTGGGAGAATCTCTGAAACCCTGTGGCAATCTTGTATAAGTCAGCTGGTGCCCCCTATAGGTAAAAGCAAATAAGTATTGTGATTGTTTAGCTATAGGAACAGAGAAAAAGGCGCTACTTAAGTCTATGACAGTGAAATATGTTGCAGAAGCCGGGATAGAAGCGAGTGTAGTGGAAGGGTGAGGAACAACAGGGTGCAGGGGTATTACAATGTCATTCACAGCCCGTAAATCCTGAACAAATCGATATATTTGTTTCCCCTCTGAATCAAACCTTCCCTCCTTAGGAACTGGTAAAATAGGAGTATTGACGGGGCTGGTGGTAGGTACCAGGATTCCTTGAGACAACAAGGAATCTATGACTGGAGCTATCCCATCCTCTGCTCAAGGGGATAGCTTATATTGGGGAATCTGTGGGAAGGACCGGTTAGGTTTTATTTTAATTTCCACAGGCTGAACCCCCAGTAGCAATCCCACATCATTGCTGTGGGTTCCCCCCAAAGAGTCAGGAACAAGGCTGAGGTCCTCCTGTTGGCCACCAGGAGGCCCCTTCTGCTCCCCCTCTGTAACTAGGGCCATCAGGAAATTTGGAGTCTGATCAGTAGGGAGGTCCAGAAACACTCCCTCCGGAGTACAGAATATAGTAGCTCCCAATTTACACAACAGGTCTCTTCCCAGAAGCTTAACTGGTGTAGAATGACTTAGCAAAAAAGCATGTTCACACGTCAGGGGCCCAATCTGCAGACTAGCAGGTTGGGACCAGAGGCCTGCCTCCCACCCTGACAGCGCTGATTTTTTTTCCAGAAGGACGTAGTTGTGGAACAGCGTCGGCTCGTAGGGTGGTCCGCGTGGCCCCAGTATTTACGAGCAGAGGCAGCTCCGTGCCGGTTATAGTGCACTCTAGAAAGGGCCCAGCCTGATTTATAGGCAGAGAGACCGCAGGGACTTTCATTTGAAGTGTCAGAGACCATGTTGAGACAGTCTTTATTCGAGTCTAGTCAGAAGTCAAAAAGGCTCAAGCTAAAATGATTAGAGGGGCCTTGGAGTTGGTCCCGAGGCAGGGGCGGGGGATGCATGGCCCTTAGGGGGATCGGTTGTCGTGGCTGAGCAGCGCTGCCTGCTGCCAGGCCATGCCCAGGGACCTGAGGTACTGAGTGCCTTTTGGACCGCCTGGGACACTCGTTCTTCCAGTGCCCTTCTTGTTTACAGTCGTGGCAAATATTTTGTCCCAAAGTCCCAGATTGATTGCAAGGGGGCAGTTGCTGGAACCTTCGAGGTGGGGCCCCCTTTGGTTTTACCTCCATTTGCTGGACCTGAAGTGCGCAGAGATGATCTGCTTGCTCCTGGCGCTTCAGTTGCCGGTCCTCTCTCTCTGCTACGATGCGGTCCCAGATCTGGGCACACGACTCCTGAATGCTGTCAAGGTTTCGAGTTCTCCAGTCCAATACTGCATCCTTGAGTCGTTGATGGACTGCTGGTAGCAGTCCCTGGACAAAAGCCCCGACTACCAGGGCTCGGGTGCCCTTGGCAGCTAGATCAACCCCCGAGAACCTTCTGAGAGCTGACAGGAATCGGGCTTTGTAATCAGCCGGGTGCTCGTCTTTACCCTGCTTTACTGCCTGCACATTTTGCCAGTCATATTGTGGAGGCACCAGTGCTGTTATAGATTCTAGTAGCCTATTTCTGTAGGCAACTAGTTGAGTACGCCGCTCTGGGGTATCATGACCAGGGTCCTCAAGGGGCCAGCCATTTTGATTACCTCCCTCCCTGGTCTTAGTAAGGAGTGAGACCTTTTGTTCTTCTGACAGAATGCCAGACAGAAGCAGCTCTATATCTCCCCAGGTAGGGTTGTAAACTGCAAACAGCTGCGACAGCTTCTGTCTGAATTCTCCTGGTGCTTCCCGCAGTTTGAGAAACATGTTAGATCAGTTCATCACGTCCGCTGGGGTCCAGGGCACATGAACTATGCTAGGATTGCCTCCATTTGGGTTCGGGTAGATCCGTAGGGGAGCAATTACCAGGCTTTCACTAGTGCTATCAGCCAGCTTGTCACCTTCGGGCTGATCCCTTTTCTCATAACCTGGGAAATTTGCTTTGTTTACAGGAAAATGATGATGAGTAGATGAGTCCTGCCGGCTTTGGCACTGGACTGAATATATTCCATCCTTCTTGGAGCTGTACCTGGTGGGCTCCCAATTTTTTAAAAGGTTGGGGCGCATGTATTTCCGGAATTGGGAGAGAGTCCCCTAGGCGTTTTTCATCTTGGGGCAAACTGTTGTCGGACAGAGTGACACCTCCTGTTCCACTGGACGAGGAAACCTGGTTCAGCCGGGGTGGGCTCCTAGCCAGGCCAGGTTCCTCCTCCCCCCTTCCCCCCCCCCCGTAGTTGGGGCAAGGGCGGTGGGGCGGGGTACGAGCTATCTAACAAATCATCTGGAGGGCTAGTATAAATCTGAGGCGGGATCACAGATGGAAAGATGGCTGCCATATGTGGCGGCGCAGAAGGGGGAGCCGAAGCGGACCCCTTTATAGGGAATGCCAAGGGCTTTCCCTTTTCCTGCTCTCTTTTTATAGGGCCCCAGACCCGTCTTCCCTCCGCCTTGTCATCCCACAAGTACCAAGTCTCCATCTGCCTGGGATGGTTGTCCTCAAGATTATGACGCAAATTCGTCAGAATCACAGGTCAAAACTACCCTCCAGCGGAAACTGCAATGAGGGATCATCCCGGGTATAGGAATTCCATTTAATGACATATCTGAGTGCGCGCTTCCCATACTTCCTACGCATAATAGCTGCCGGAGTGTCCCGAGAGAGACACTTAGACTGACCACTTCCTCCCATACTGACGGACCCAAATGGCGAGCTGCTCTGAAAGACAGAGAGGGAAGGGAAACAGGGCTCACCAGAGCCTGACCAGGCAGGATGTCCCCTGCAGGGTAACACGGGGGTTGGGAGGCACAGGGGAGGAAGGGTAAATCAGACTTACCAGACCAACCAGAAGCTGAACCTGAGTCAAAGCCAAGGGAAACCAGAACCTCGAGGAATTCCTGAAACCTAGTCTCTGGTGCCAAGTGGATGGTGGCACTTACCACGGGCTGCACCCCAGGCTAGCCCGTGTTCCGCTGATCCCACTGCTGACACCAGTTTGTGGAGGAAATTTTAGGGGTGTTCAGTCAGCGGAGGCCACACTTAGCAAAAGAGAAAAGTTTAGTAGAAACCTATACGCAGCTGCGGACCTCTGGGACCAGGCAAAGGCCAAAGAGCCCCTCACAAAGCCCCTCACAAAGATATAGAATCATAGAATCATAGAGTTGGAAGGGACCTCACGAGGTCATCTAGTCCAACCCCCTGCCAAAAAGCAGGACCACTCCCCCTAAATCACCCCACCCAGGGTTTTGTCTAACTGAGCCTTAAAAATCTCCAAAGATGGAGAGTCTACCACCTCCCTAGATAGCCCATTCCAATACATTTTCATATTACAATTATGTATACATCACATAGTGCGACTTGGCTCCCCTCCAATCCCACAATGCCCCTCACTATCTTTCCTTATTAGGGAAGATGCTCTTCTTTCCTTATATGGGATCTGCTAAATGGCTGTTTTCCTAAGTTTCGTTCCCTGCACCTGTCCCTTTCTTATGCATATTCACCTCCCCTCCACCCCTGGTTCTGGCAGAGTACATGACTTCTTGCTCTAGCTGAAATGGAGTTTACTGATTACAAAATGGAGTTAGCTAGTTGCTATACTTAATTTCTTCCACAATTCCAAATCTCAGCTCTGCACTTGCATAGCTATGAGGCCCATGGAACATTGAGAGGCACCAGCTACAAGCAGTATAAAAGGGAGGGTTCTAGTCAGTTATTATAGAGAACTTTAAAAGAAGCATTTTTTCCTGGTAGCCTTTTGATACAGCAGGTATATGTTGCTGCTGGTGTAGTTTTAATATCTGGGCCTCAGTACTTATGCAAGAAAGAAAAGATTGTTTTTATGGACACAAGACTAAGGTTTTGCCACAGATTTCATGTGTCCAGTCATGTTGTCAGAATTTTCAGATTTATGTATATGGTTCCAAACTCATTGAAGCTAATAAGAATTTTTCTATTGCTTTGGATCTGGTCTTAAATGAGTAAAGTTTGTGAGCCAAATCATCAGCTGGTGTAAATTTATCCATTTCCTCCAGTGATGGAGGATCCCTGTTTTCATATTGTTTACTATATGAAATCATTTTACTGACTTCGCTCTATCTAAGAAGTCTTCTAATGCACACCATTTCCTGCAATGCTTCTCTTAGGTACATGTACATCCTCTTAATTAGGGAAATCTATGCTAAATCTGAAGCCCTGTCTAGCTCATCTTTAGCATGCCTTTCCTTTTAAAAGAAGTGCTGTAAGATGAGGGGAAGAGCCATATATATTCTCTTTCTTTGAGCTTGGAGGGCTACAACAAGCCACTTAAAAGCCATGCTGCATTTAGGTGCTGCTAAGCATTGTACGAACCCATCAGATCTGTAGATGGGTACATAAAGAGTACACTTACAAAGTTTGCTGTTGATACCAAGGTGGGAGGGATTGCAAGTGCTTTGGAGGGTAGAATCACAATTCAAAATGATTTGTACAAACTGGTGAAATAGTTTGAGGTCAACAGAATGAATTTCAATAAAGACAAGTGCAAAGTACTCCACTTAGGAAAAAACAATCCATTGCACACATACAAAATGGTTAATAACTGCGTAGGAAGCAATATTGCAGAAAGAGATCTGTGTCTCACAGTGGACCACAAGCTAAATATGAGTCAACAGTGTAACACTGTTGCAAAAAAAAGCAAACACCATTCTGGGATGTATTAATAGGAGTATTGTAAGTAAGACACAAGAAGTAATTCTTCCACTCTACTCCACACTGATTAGACCTCACCTGGAGTATTGTGTCCAATTCTGGGCGCCTCATTTCAGGAAAGACGTTGACAAATTGGAGAAAATTCAGAGAAGAGCAACAAGAATGATTAAACGTCTGGAATACTTGATTTATGAGGAAAGACTGAAACAGCTAGGTTTGTTCAGTCTGGAAAAGAGGAGACTGAGAGGGGGCATAATAACAGTTTTCAAGAACCTAAAAGGTTATTAAGAGGTGGAGGGAGAAAAATTGTTCTTCTTAACCACCGATGAGAGGACAAGAAGCAATGGGCTTAAATTATGGCAAGGGAAGTTTAGGTTGGACATTAGGAAAAAATTCCGAACTGTCAGGGTGATTAACCACTGGAATAAGTTGCATAGGCAGGTTGTGGAATCTCCATCATTACAAGTTTTTAAGAGTAGGTTAGACAAACGCCTCTCAAGGGTAGCTTGAGAGGGTATTTAAACCTGCCATGAGTGCAGAGGCCCGGACCCAATGACCTCTCATGGTCCCTTCCAGTTTTTATGATTCTATGGCTCTGGTACCAGTAGAACTAAAGGAATGATCAAAGGGATTGAGCATGTTTCATGGACAAAACCCTGGCTATGTCTACACTTGCAAGTTAGGTCGACTTAAGGAGGCTTAAGTCGACCTAACTTAGTCCCTGTCCACACCAGGATTTCATTAGGTCAACTTAAGAAAATCCTTAAATTGACCTAATGAAAGCTTATGTCGACTTAGTAAGACCTGCCTGTTAGGTTGAACTAACCCTCCTTAGGTCGACCTAATCCTCGTTTAGGTCGACCTAAGCACAGTGTGGACGCTTAAGTCCACTTTATTAAGTCGATCTAAGGGCAGTCAGGTCGACATAACAAAGTGGACTAAGTCCACGTCCACGGAAACCACTTTGTTAAGTTAACTTAATACGGTCGACTTTAAGTCGACTTAAAGTCAACCTTATTAAGTCGACTTAACAAAGTCGACCTAACTTTTTTTAGTGTAGACATAGCCCCTATGTCTATTTCATTGGACTGAGGCAGATATTGCCAGAATGGTCTGGAAGAATTTCTCTAAGTGTGAATTTAGCATTTCCACTTCTTCACCTGGAAGGTCCCTTGCAGAGAACTGTTTGGCATTGCTCTTTGTACTTTTCCAATACTGTAGCAAATATTATAATTCTAATTATTATTCCCCAGTAACTACACTGTAACATAGATTCGAAAGACAGGTGACTCCTGGGAGTTAGATTCATGCAGTATTTTCATAATCAAGTACCCTATGCATAATTTACTAAATTCCAAAGTGCATTGCATACTGCTTCACTGAGTTTTTTTTTTTAAAGGCTCCAGAAGAGCCACTACCTCTGATTTGAATTCCTACCAAATTTTTGACTGGATACACTAGGTAGAAAGCCAGCAAGGACTTTTCTTATAGCTATAGTATATAAAAGGAGGCAACTATAAAGAAGAATTCAGTAATTCATTATACATTATTCTGTGGAAAACATATTAATTCCAGTGTAAGAGAACTAAGTATTATAACTGCCCCTTACACATATAGGGCCTGATCTCCATAGCTCCCATCAACTTTGTAGTATGCCATCTTCACTGAATTGCGCCAATGGGAAATGCATTCCCCAGCACAACTCCACTTCAGGGAGTAGTTTTATTAAGTCGATTTCTGGATCGATTGAGTGTGTCTTTGCTGACCTCTCACTTGATCTACATGGAGGGGTACCCTTACAATTGTACAGAGCCCAATTGACTTTAGTGGGGCTTTTCATGGGTGCATGCATGCATCTATGGCAGAGTCCAGTTCAGCTTCATGCAGACATAGGAGTCTGCTTGCATGCACCTTACTGTAGGATCAGGTCCACATTACCTAATAGGTGGTCTTTATATATCAACGTATAGTGGTAAAATATTATACACAGGAAATAATCTTTTTTTATTATGATGGACCAGTATCAATCTCTTTTACACCAATCCAACACCACTGACTTCACAACAGAATTTGGCTTGTTATAGTTTAGTATCAGTATAATTCATTTTCATTATTTTGTTTTCTGCTCAGATTTGGAGTATGTCTAATTGGTTGCTTGAGTAATTTTGTGATACCATCTTTAGAGCAACATTTCCCAAAGTGAAGATCTATGGAAGGAGACATATTGTTTCAGGCTCTCTGCAAACTCAGAGGGACATCTCTGCACTGGATACAGCCAGGGTACGTTTCCGAGATTTTCTTCATAACCATGAAAACTAGAGATTTACTCTTTTTTTTTTTTCCAAAATGAAATCTGAAACTCTGGAGAACAGCCTCTCATCCACTGCTGTATTTTTACTTATAAAGATGTGTGGTATTTCCAGTTCTGACTGAGGTATGGCTCCTGTTATTGTAATCCTTATTTCAATGTATTTCTCCTTACACCCCTGTGAAGTAATTATCCTCATTTTACAGATGGGAAGCAGAAGCATAGACAGACTACTTGACTGGCCCCAACTTATACAGGAAGGTTACAGTAGAGTAGGAAATGGAACTTCAATCTTTCAAGTTCCAGCCTATCATCCTAATCACTGGACCATCCTTCTTGCTCCAAGGTAAAAGCAAATAGTTAATCTACATTCATAGTATAGATTTCATTCTATTAGTCAAATCCAAGGTAAACTTTTGATCATTTTATTGGACATACTTTACATAGCAGCCTAGAAACCAAGACCAAATTGTGCAAAATTTTCAGAACTCTTAGTTGAATCTGCAGGTTCCAGATAGCTTAGCTAACATAGATAACATAATATAAAATGCCTATTTGCCACCGTTTCCTTCTATGTGCATGTACTGTTGGAGTGAAACTTACATATACTATGGCTTGCAGGCAAAATTCGGCAGGAGTTGATGGGGTTACACAAGCTACATAGAATAGCTTGCATAACTCCCATCAACTTTGTAGTATGCCATCTTCACTGAATTGCGCCAATGGGAAATGCATTCCCCAGCACAAATCCACTTCAGGGAGTGGTTTTATTAAGTGAATTTCTGGATTGATTGAGTGTGTCTTTGCTGACCTCTCAGTTGATCTGTAAAAAATTGATCTGATAGCATAAATTTGCCACCATTGGTGTACAGGATACACATACCCATCATATTTGTATGATAAAAGCATAATTAACATATTGAAACATTTTTTATTTAAGGTTGCAAAACTATGTTACATGACTCACTGAAATTAGAGGCATATCATTAGCCAGATTTTCAGCTGTTAGATGCTTGTTAAAGGTTGCAGCTTTCTCCAGTGGACACCCCAGAGGATGATATGCTTTACTGAGATGTAGTCACCTTTCTCTCCTTATAAGCCACTTCAGTTCAGTTTTCTTCTAACATATGTTCTCATACACTCAGTCTCAAAATTACATCTATCTGAGATTAAAACTACCTATATGGGTGCTTATATTCCTTATTTTATCTGTGCTCTTGTTTATGAAAATTTCCTATTTTCATTCATTATCCTACCCTGCAGTGGGAGAACCAGAATCCTTGATAGTTTGTAAACTATGTGTGTGACTCTGAGAATCTACTCAGACTTAAACACCAGCTGTCATTTCATTAATTTCACTAGAGTCAATAAGGATGTTATGGACAAATATACTGGAGACAATAAATAAGATCCCTCAGGATTGAGTACAAATCTTAGAAAGGTTCATGAGCAGTGTTTATGTATTTAAGTACCATATTGTACCAGTATCTTTTTAGCTAAAGTATTGAATTCAGTTTTGGTCCCTAATTTACTTGCCAGAAAAGTAGTGAAATATTAACCAGTGCTTTAAACAATAATTACAATTAATGGAGTAATCATGAATAATTCCTCGGCTGGGAGGAGGATGTAAGCAGAGTCTTAATGAACTCGTCCCTGACGTCTAATGATAAATGGAAGGCCTTACCTTACCTGGTGGTGGAAATATGTGAAGATCTGCTAATCTATAAGATCAAACCTGAAGTGGGATCAGGGCAAGTAGTACAGTATATAGAAGCCCTTTACTATCTCTGAGGGAATTAGTAGGCCTCTTCCCAGGGTGGGAGGTGAACTCTGCAGATGCACCTCTGAATTCTGGGTCTTTGTTAACCAAGGACAACAACTGTGAGGGAGGGTTCAGTGAAGGAAGGAGCATGTTAAAAGAACTTTTGGTTGCTGGACTTGAAGAACCTCAAGCAAAAGACTGCCTAATGTACTCTTTTGCTCATGATTTGATACTTGTGGGTGCATCTACACTGGCTCTGTTAAGTTGTTTAGTCCTTGTTTAGTCGACTTAGAGAGTCCACAGCCCTGCAGGTACTGGCAGGTACTAGGTCGACGGAGGAGTGGCCAGGAAGGGGGGCGAGGGGGCCTGGAGGCCAATTAGGTCAATTTAAGGGTTATTCCCCATCTACACTGGCTTAAGTCGACTTAATAAGGTTGACTTAAGTCTTAGGTTGACCTTAAGAGGTGGTGTTATTAAGTCGACTTAAGAAAGCGCTTAAGTTGACCTAATAAGCGCCCAGTGTGGACGCAGCAGTCTGTAGGTTGACTTAACTGTCCTTAAGTCAACCTAAGGCTATGAGTCCTGCTTCTGGTGTTTTCCCAAGTTAATGCCAGGTACTTCCCCCTCCCCCTTTTTATTAAAAGCTTCTTTTCTGTACTCAGACTCTGTGTGCTTGTGAGAGAGGAAGTATTGCCTCCTAGAAGTGCCCAATGTGATAATATGTAATTGTCCCAGGTTACTGAGTGGGGCTTGAACTGGTTTTGTGTTGTATTGTTGTAAAGGAACCCCTGGATATTGAACCCAGCTCTTGTTATTTTATGAACTACAATCACTTAATAACATAGTAAAAGCATCTTGATTGGTTAATAACTTAGATTGGTTAATGATTAAATCACACAATGTTAAATACCGTGTGCTGCAAAGAACTGCAGAAGATACATTAAAAAGCCACTTGTGGCTCAAGAGCTTAACTCTGAGTATCACTAATTTACACTTTGTGCAGGTAGAATGTGGAAGAGATGAAAAAATGAAATCCACCTTTGCACCTTCAAGGTCAGGGTGCAGGACTGCTGTTCACCCTTCTTCCATTCCCCCACACCACCTATACTCTAGACAGGATAGCTATCACACACACTCTGTGCCAAATGCACAGGATTCCAGGGACACTTAAGCTACTAAAATTGGCTCTACATCCCCCTCCCCCTTCTGCTTTGAGTTATGCAAGGAGACTCTTCCTGCAACAGGTAGGGAGTATGCAGCTATTTTGACAGCTTAATCCCCTTGAGACCCTATCTGAGGCCTAAATAAAACATAGGGTTTTGTGCTGGCTCTCTGCTCCATTGATGAATTTCACTGTGAGAGACTAGATTAACAGTCCTGACTAACTGGGTTTAATTTTCATGTAAATAAAAACTAGCCACATCTCTCTATGATATGAGTCAAATTGGCTTGCATAGACTTTGGGATTAACATTTATTTTTCAGACCTCTTTTAATATATTAAACCGCTTGTACTTTCATACTGCTCAATTTCCCTTCCTTTTTTTTCTTTCCTGTTTACATAGATTCAGCTTCTTTACATGTAAATAAAAGAACAGTCTCCCAACAGAATAGATTTCCAGTTTTGATGAGAGCCCAGCATTCAGGTGTACAATTTCCAAACTGTGCAAGCCTGCTAACAGAATATGAATGAAATAAGTACGGTAAATGCAAATGGTTTTGCAGCCACCTGCAGAAACATCAAGTAAATGCAGTATCTCAAAAGTCACACTGAACTACAGTTACTAGGGTTTAGTTTGACAGTTTCATATACATTTTTGTATAAAAAGCATTTCAAATATCTACGGCTATGTCTACACTGGGGAATTAAGGTCGACTGAAAAAAGTCGACATTAATAAATCAACTTTAAGTCGACCTTATTAAATCGACTTAGAGAGTCCACACTGGACTCTCTAAGTCAACTTGTTTGGTCCAGGGAGGGCCAGCCCCTCAGTGGTCCAGGGGAGAAGGGAGCGAGGAGCTCCCTTCTGCCCTGGACCACTTGGCTCCCTTCTGCTCGGGACTTCCCACATCCCAGGCAGAAGGGAATCCTCCTAGCCTGGACCACTTGGGTCCCGGGGACAACTTCCCCGGACCCGAGTGGTCTGGGCCAGGAGAAAGAGCCGGAGTTCTGCACTCCAGCTGCCCGCTGCTGAGCAGCTGGAGCAGGGATTCCGGCAAGAACGGACCTCGGGGCTCGCTTCTCGCCGGGACCACTCAGGTCCTGGCAAGAAGGGACCGCGGGGCTTCCTTGGCAAGAAAAAAGCCCCGCGGTCCCTTCTTCCTGAGACCCGTGCTCCAGCTGCGGGAGGGGCTGGCTCTCCCTGGACCAAACAAGTCGACTTAGAGAACTCAGTGTGGACTCTCTAAGTCAAGTTAATAAGGTCAACTTAAAGTCGACTTATTAAAGACGACTTTTTAAAGTCAACCTTAATTTCCAGTGTAGACATAGCCTGTGAGGCTCACAGACTGAGGGTTGTTCCCAGCTAGAACTTCCAGCATAGCATTGTCATTTAGGGTGACGAGATGTCCCAGTTTTATAGGACAGTCCCAGTATGGGGGGCTTTTTCTTATATAGGCACCTTTCACATTTGCTATCTGGGCACCCTATTGTTAGATCTATTTCCAAACATTTAAAACATTACAGTTTCCTCAGGCTATGTCTACACTTGTTAATTTAAGTCGACTTAGCATGTC
>ML686195.1:2531741-2545164 GCA_007922175.1 Pelusios castaneus | reverse complement strand
AATCCCACTTCGTCAGACGCTTCGAAGCGTCTGACGAAGTGGGATTTTCTCCCACGAAAGCTCATGCGATTAATAAATCTGTTAGTCTTTAAAAGTGCCACAAGACTCTGTTGACTTAAAAATTGAGGCAGCCTAAATCCAGGTCTACACTGGACATGAAATTTGGCAGCAGTTGATGGGAGTTACTCAAGCTGTACAGAGTAATTTGCATAACTGCCATTGAATTTGTAACTTCCCTTCTACACACCATCTCCATTGCAGTGCACTGACGGGAAATGTGTTTCCATCAACGCAACGCTATGCCACCTAAGAAGGTGGTTTATTAGATCGACTTCTGGATCCATTGAGCATGTCTTTACTGACTACTCAATCAATCCGGATAAATCTATTGCCACCATCTGTGTAGACTTGGCCTAAGTCACTACTCATGAATCATGATATGGATAAGATTTTGTCATGACTATTATTATTGTAAGCTAGATACTGTAGCAATAGACATATGCAAAATGCTTGAGGGCCAGATCATCTGTTGGTATAAACTGGCATATATTCATTTATTTCAATGGAGTTATGTTGATTTACACCAGAAGTGGACCTACCCCACAGAACACAAGCAGGAAGCTGGTAATATATGATACATTATACAGCCAGTCTGACACTAAGGGGAGATGCCTCAGGCAAGAAACCAAAAACTAAGTTAGGCTTGGCAAAATGTGATTTTTTTATAATATCAACTGATATCAATTTTTTTAGCATTTTTCCCTATGTTTAGCTCTTTAAACTTTCACAGTTACAGGAAATTATGGGAGAGTGAGACAATAATTATTCAATGACAGTAGATGTTGAGATTCAAAAAGTTAAAGCTTTATAATTGTTGAAACACAAATTGTCCACATCATATGAAAAATGAAGTAAATATCCATTTAAACAAACAATTACAAATATTCAAGCAGCATTTTTGTTTTTTTTTCCTAGCTGTAAAGTTTTATTAACAATGGAAATATTTTTGTTGCTTCATATGTGTATGGTGAAATCTATGTTTACCAATAAAAATATACTCCTTCCAAACCTATTTATAACTCTGCAGCTAAAGACAGTGACTGTTCTCATCAAGGGAAAGTCCTCATGGGAGAGTTTCACTGACTATAGAAGATCTGAGTGGAGAAATGGGAGTCATCTGGCCTTTTTCATCAGGCTGATCAGTGTGGGCTCTACCAAGTAGATGTTTGAGTCTGTGTTGTGAGGCTGTTTGTGTTTATCAAATATAACATCTTGGTTCTGGTTACTACATTTGTTATAATAGCAAGTTGTACAGCACCCTTTGCAACAATGTTTCATGGCACTGTCCAATTAGTTATAATAAAAAGTCTCTGCTCTTCAAAATATAAACTATAGTAAGCATATTATTGTGATAGGCCTGATTTTTATTTACATTAAATCACCTTAGCATGGCTCTGGTAGGATATAGGGGCCTTAAAGTGGATGTAAATTTGCCCACTTTCAAGCCCTTACTATGACTAAGAATCAAGCCCTTATGTGTTTTAGTTTCGCTTGCTTGGCTAAAATGATAAATGAGAATTTCTAATGGCAATAAGCAATGTGTTCCACAACCAGGGTGCCTCATTACCAAGCAAATACCCTAACTCCTATTGTTTCTTAACACACATAACCAAACCAAACAAAATAACCTGCTAATTTAGATTATAATAATAAACCAGGAAAATCATGAGATGGTCATTTGCCATTTTAAATATGAGAGTTTTGAAATTAATATGCAATTTGACAAGGAGCCTGTGCAAGGAGAGTAGTATGTTTGGGTATGTGCCTGTAAATGTTAACTTGCTGCATTTTGATTAGGTTGCACCCTTGTAAAGATTCAAGAAGACTCACTTAAAAATAATACATTGCAATAAACTAGCCTTGCAGAGACACAATCATATGGGAGTAGCTCCAAATTTATTTAGTGTTTCAGTGGTCTCAGCTTGGTGATGTCATAAGATTTTAGTGGAAATCTTAGTAATGGACCTATCCTTTCCTATACCCTTTGTCCATCTTATCTATTTAGATTCCAAATTCTTCGGTCTCTATCGACTGCTCTGTGTTTCCACAGGGTCTAGAACCACAGAGCCCCATTTTTCATGGTTATTCAGCACTATTGTAACAAACTTGATATTATTATTACTACAATTACTACTAATATATCTTTCCAGGGAGTAGTAGTTGAAGAAAACCAAGTATGATTAACAAAACATAATTGACAGGACAAGAGAATTATCCAGTCGACATTCACTTAGAGAAAACAAAAATCAGTGCTTCAGTCTTTCTTAGCTGCATCTTCATAACGGTGTGGGGCAGCCATTGCTGCATATCCAATAAACGACCACTTCTTTGCTACTTCTATATGCTCTGTAGCATAGAAGTACCTGCTTCTACTTCATTGCTCACACAGATGGCCATAATTTTGGACTACCTAAGACAGAAAAAATGAGATGGAAAAAAGCTTGAGTGTCAGTGGTGGAAAACATGGTTTGATACAGACAGAAGTGGACACAAACCCATGCCACTACAATATAAAAAACAAACATATCGTATTTCTCTGCCATAGAGGCAACAAAGTCATACCCATCAGAACTTTTCTGGACAATAAATCATGTAGTAACCTCACACTGCCTCCAATCAACATGAGAACACAGCACTGAGAAGACTAATCTTATTTCACAGAGAAGGTCACCTATACCTCATGGGCTACTCTGATCCCAGCCCTTCTTGAATGGAAGAAAAACAACTCCTCACAACCCTTCAATTAGAGATGTTCTTCTTCTTCTTCTTCTTATTTATGCAGTGACTTACCACAACACTAATTTAATTTAATTCCTTTATACAATTCTTCTCAACATGCCTAAAATGCTTACATAATAAACAATTACTACATTCAACCAATAACAAAAACTTGATAAGCATAAGATCACAAATGACCTAACCCTCTAGGTGCTTAGACACATATTGGTCAGCTCTAACTTGCTCATACAGATATTAGTAATGAATCCTTTAACAGTTCAGTTTTGTATATCCTGTAACAAGTTATGTCATTTCTAATTATCAAACTTCAAGCAAGGCCACATGAAGCAGTCTCTTATATAGCCAATTACCTACTGCACCTGGTACCCAATTAATGTGTTGTATTTCTATTACTTCAGTCAGATCTTCAATAAGCTACTATCCGTATTTCAAAATTCACTACACATTTAACACAGCCATTGTTCTTTCTGATGATCTCATTCTTTTTGGTCATTTGCTCTGGGTCTATTTCTCATGCTAAAGACTCAATTTTAAACCATAGTTCACCCAAATCTAATGTGAGCCTATATATTCCTATAGGAGAGAATGCAATAGATTGACCAGTAATAAAGAAACCATTCTAGTTAACTCACAAAATAAATACTTTATCCATTTTTCATCCAGTTAAGAGCTAGCCAGAAAACTAAAACAAACAAACATTTAGATGAAAAATAGAAAGGAAAAGGTTCACTAATGTTTCTTCATTCTCCAGCCAGCTCTACTTCCTTTAATTGCCAAGCAATTTCAATATGTCTCTCTGTTAGATGTGGGAAGGATTAGGAGACCAAATGAGTGAGAGTGTGTGTGTGTGGGGGGAAATATCCCACATCTGAGTATCCATTCTTGTATTTGCCTGATGTCAAGCTGCTTGCACCTTCTTCTGAAGCATCTGGTGCTGGTGACAAGATATCAGACTAGGTGAACCACTGGCCTGTTCCAGCGGCATGGCAATTCCTATGTCTTCTTGTGTTCTTCATTTTGGTATGTGGGATTCCTTAGAATCATGTTGCTTACCAAAACCACTCCAGAACAATTCAAATAAGCTTGCTGATTCAGTGACAATGAAGGATACTTATAAAGAGGGTAAACAGAATATGTCAAGTTTTTATTTTACAAGGAAAAAATATATTCACAACCTTTTAACAACTATGACTGTTGTTATGTGGTTGGATAAATCTCCTGGTTACTAGTATGGCTCAGTGATAGAATTATATTGTTAAAATGCATAATTATGCCATGAAAACATATGCAATTCAAACATTTCAAACCTTTTGCTTGTTGCAATCAGTATAAGGGATTCCAGATTCAGAATCAGAGAAGTAGCCATGTTAGTCTGTATACAGCAAAATCGAGAGTCCTTTGGCACCTTAAAGACTAACACATTTTTTCAGTCCTAAGTTTTTGTGGGCTGCATCCCATCTGCAACATATCTGATGAAGTGGGTTGCAGTCCATGAAGCTTGTGCCTGAAGAAATTTGTTAGTCTTTAAGGTGCCACAGGATTCTCATTGTTTCAGATTTAGAATGAAAATCTTGTAGTCCTGGTCCTTCCCAATCAATGAAACACACAGCTTGGTGTCATCCTTAGTGATGGGAAGTGACAGGCACAGAGTGACATCATTCTTTATTTTTAACTTACTGGCTGTCTTTTGGAAAGTTTGACTGCTGCCAACCAATAGTCCAGGAGTGTTAGTCACATCAGGCTTTAAAGAGACCACATCACTGCATCTGATCCCAGTAGCCAACAGTTTCTGGTGCCAAGAGGGAGTTTCTTTAGTTTCAAATTAAGGTCAGTGTTTTCAGTCCATAGACAGAATGGATGATTTGGGAACCGACGCCGGCCCCGAACTACCCCCCCCAGGTCTCCCCCAACACCAGGCGCCTCCCTGCTCCTTCCCACGCCAACTCCGGCCCGCTGCGTGGGGTCCTCCAGCCCGCCAGGTGGGGCGCTAGCTGGGGAGGGCGACCTGCCCTCTGCTCAATTGCGCAGGCGCGCGGGGCGACGAGGCCCCAGGTTCTGCCGGCGCGCGGAGCGATGGGTGGTCGGGTGTCCCGCGCGTTCCGCAACTTCAACGTGGAGAACCGGGCCAGCCGTGAGATCAGCAGGGAGAAGCCCAAGCCCGCCCCCCGGCACCCCACCGACAGGCAGAGCCTGCTGCCCAGTGCGTGTCCGGGCTGGGGGCGGGGGTGTGTGTGTGTGTGTGTGTGTGTGTGTGTGTGTGTGATGGGTGGGGGCGGGGTGTGGGTGTGTGTGATGGGTGGGGGCGGGGTGAGTGTGTGCGTTATGGGTGGGGGCGGGGTGAGTGTGTGTGCCTGGGGGGGGTGGCAGAGTGCAAGGTATGGGGGGAACGTGGAGCGGGTGCAGGGTGGCGGGCTGGGCTGTGACGTGGGAGGGCGGTTGTGAGCTGGTTGTGTGGGTAGCTCTGGGTGTGCAGGAGCGGTGAGACGGGAGCGGACGGCAGGGGGTGTGGCCAGTCTGGGTCTGTGACCTCCTCCTGCCAATCGCTGCCCTCAGCGTCCCCGGTGTCCGGGCCTGCTTTGTTCCTCGGCCGGTGCGGGGCTCGTGGTCCATACCTCTCAACCTGTTTGCTTGTGGCTTTGGGGGCGTTGTTTCATGGACACACAGCCTTGTTTGCCTTTACTGGTCTGTAGCTGGCAGCCTGTTAGGAACTGTTTGGTAGCTGGGGCACGGAGGGCCATGTAAATAGATGTTAATGAGATGTGTGACCCTATTGGACTGAGCACAGGATTTGGCTCTGCTCCACTCTGCTTTGGCCAAGTCGTTTCTATGTCTCAGTTTTACCACTGCTGACAGAGGGCACATAGCTTGCTGGGGCACTGTGCTGGAGTTTGCACAGCACACGGAAGAATAAGGGCATGCCCCTGCTACAGGAGCAGAGCTGTGGTGCTGCAGCTATAACAGCATGGTATAGATGCTTCCTACATCCATGGAAAGGGTTTTTCCATTGGTGTACTTTATCCACCTCTCTAAGGAGTAGTAGACAAGTTGTTGGAAGAATTCCCACCTGTGACTATGTAACCTTCGGGTGGGCTAAAATTCATTTAATTGCCCTTCTCCAGTGCCTTACAGAAATTAATCCCAATCCCTCTGGAGAAAGCAGCTGGAGACCCAGGATCCAGTCTGTATGGGACTCTCAGCAAAGATTGCTCAGAGTTACCACCCCACATTAAAATACTACTAAAAACAAACATGAACTTTATTAACTACTAACTAAATAGTTTGCTTGTTTGCTCCTGGCTCAGCTTCTCTTCTGAAAACTGAGCACATGGGCTCTTCTCAGAGCAGCTCTAGCCTGCTGTCTGTGTAATCTTCAGGTGGGCTAAATTCATTTAATTGCCCTTCTCCAGTGCCCCACAGAAATAAATCCCAATCCCTGTGAGGAAGCAGCTGGAGACCCAGGATCCAGTCTGTACAGGACTCACAGCGAAGCTTGCTCAGAGCTACACTCCCACATTAAAATACTACTACAATAAACATAACAATGAACTTTATTAACTACTAACTAAATGAACCTTATCCTAAGAAAACAAAATACAGTTAACCAAGAACAATCCCTCTAGAAAACCCCACAGGAAAAATACCCAAAAGTCCCAAAGTCTGTGTGGAGTTCACCCAACTCTCAGCTACAGTCTTTGTTGGAATGTAGAGGCTTGAGTGGCAAGAAATCGCTGTCCTCTTCTTCCTTTGCTGGAATCCTCTGTAGCATTCCATGCAGGCTTTTTCTTCTCCTTTGCAACCAGCCCTCAGTCCCACATGCATGTCTGCAAGGTCTGTTGCAAATGACTCCATTACAGGGAGAAAACATCTTGTTCACTCCTGGCTCAGCTCCTTTCCAGAAAACTGAGCACATGGTCTCCTTTCAAGGCAGCTCCTGCCTGCTATCCACACAGACTGCTGCTCTCATGTCATCTGACTGACAACATCACATCACACCAGCAGGGTACACTGTGGAGCATGCTCAAAATGCTACCACTCCCTGCTTCTGGAAGTTTCTAGTTGTGGGTAGCTAATCTGCCCAACAACAGTAACCCACCCTCAGCAGGTCTCTCAGAGATAGCCTTTTCAGGCATATGGGTTACATCTGCACAGACTGCTGCTCTCATGTGATGTGACTGACCACACCAGGACACACCAGCAGGGAACCCTGTGCAGTATGCTCAAAAATGCTACCACTCCCTGCCTGGAGAAGTTTCTAGTTGTGGGTAGCTAATCTGCCCAGCAACAGTAACCCACCCTTAGCAGGTCTCTCAAAGAGATAGCCCATTCTAAGCATATGGGTTACAACTACAATGGTTGTTAGGTTGACCTAACTCAGCTATCAGACAGGGCAAACTTTTTCACAGCCCTGAGCGATGCAGCTAGGTGGATGAAATTTTTAGGTGTAGACCAGGCCTAACTGTCCTTAATATTGCCATTTTTTCACTTGGAAAGGCATTATTGCTTCCGCTTTTCTGTATGAGACAACATTAAGTACTGTGAATTTCAGAACTAATGCAAAAATGAGATTTTTCTGAAAATACTGTGTTCACATGCTTTCATTTTCACTTGAGTTGTGTGATGTCACATGAGGATTCATAAATCATCAAGTATAAGCCAACAGGAATGAGTGAGAGTGATTTTTTTCTTCTTTAAATCTTTTTCCTTAGAGAATCCAGAAATCCAGGAAGAAATTTGCAGAAAAGATGACAAACTTCTTGCCTTATTAAAAGAGGTTTTTGTTGATTCCAGAGATCCCGCTTTGCAAGTGAGTGTGTCTTCTTTCAGCATGCACTTTTCAGATGACATAATTAGCAACATACCAAATCTTATGTGGTGATTAGGCTTTGTGAAGTCTATTAATTGATGAAATTGAGCTTTTTATTGCCGTTTTTTATTTCATTGGTTATTTAATAGAAGTCTAATTATCAGGGTCATTGTCCTTTTTTAGGGGTGCCACCAATCTCTTTTTATGTCCCCAATTTTCATTCCTCGGTATGAAGCTGTCTATACAAGCATGTTCATCTACAACACAGTCTCCGTCTGTGCCCACCTTCCTCTTCCTACAGTTCCCAAAATACACTCACAGATTTGGGTTTCTGGAAGTTTAAGCAGCCAGTCTCTTAAAGGGAAGGGAAATAGGAGGTTAGAAGAAAATAGAAGTCCTAATGATACTGTAGGTGGTAGAGGAAATTGGGCCTTGGGTGGGAGTGGGTTTGTGGATCTGCTGGGGAGCAGAAAGGTACGAATAGTAAAGAAATTATTAAATAATAATAATAATTAAATAATAAAATTATAAAAATAGTAAAGAAATTATTAAAATATCACTTAAAGGGAAACCAAAGTTTTAAGTGAAATAATATATCTGTTTGTTTGAGGAAATGGTAATATGTTTTATTTATATTTTCCTGTGCAATTTTCTAGATCATTTCCCCTTGAAACTGATACATTAGTAGCAGTAGTGTTGTGTGATCTGCATGCAAGGCTCAACATATTGGCCTTAGATTAAAAACAAAATTAGTTCTACGCCTGTCTTATCCTTTATTTTCATATTGTTGTAGCTGTACTGGTCCCAGGATATGAGAGATGAGATGGGTGAGGCAATATCTTGTCTTTCTCACCAACAGAAGTTGATCCAGTAAAAGATATTATTTCATCCACTTTGTCTGTCTCTTATAGTTGGCATTTTTATAATACTTTGAATCGAAGACAAAAGATTTTTAGGAATGTTAAGAATCACCCACAGACTCCCTGTAAGATATGTAAATTATGCTGTCTCCTTTTTCCTTGGCTAACAGAGAATTTAAATCATAATCCTGCAAAGTGCTGAACCCCTGATTTCGATGGAAGTTGAGGCTACTAAGTACCTTAAAATATATGGGACAGAATTTTCATAGGTCTGTTTCTAATTAGGCTTCTACATTCACATTCACACCTAAATCAGTGGCCTGATTTTCAGAGGTGCTGAGCACCACCAGCAGCTCCCAGTGACTTCAGTGGGACTGGTAGGTGTTCAGCTTTTCCGAAAACAAACCCATTGATTTAGGTGCTGAAAATTTGACCATGATAACTGTTTCTAAAAGTGGGATCTGTACAGAACAAAGTGCTTTGATAACAAAGTAGTGTTGGATTATGTCAATGATTTTAACCAGTGGCCCGCTATGTTTTAAGATTTCCAAAGAGGTCTGCACTTCTATTTGAAATTTTTTAGGGATCTGCAAATTTTAAAAAGGCTGAAAAACATTGGATTTGGTTTAGGAAAGAGAGGCAGTCCATGAGGATCAAAGTTTTCACAATGGAAAAGCTGGAGAGCTTGTTCTATTTAATTAAAAGGAAATATTTTAATTAAAGAAATAGGCAGGACATGTGCAGTGCAGAGAATAAACAGAACTCTGACTTGACCTTTTCCCCCCCCCCATCTCTCACACTAGGTAAAAGACGAAGTTGGAAGTATCGCAACTAAACAGAAGGAATACAGGCTTACAAAACCAGGTCATTTAGTTGATCTGGATATTAAGAACATTCCTAAAGGCAAAATTTCTGTGACGGAGGCTCTGACTCTTCTTAATAATCATAAACTTTCTCCACACATATGGACTGCAGAGAAAATAGCGGAGGAATACAATCTAGACTTGAAGGAGGTCACTTCTCTCTTAGAATTCTTCATACCTTTTACTATGAAAGTCTTTAATCCCAAAGACAAAAAATCTTTAAAAGTTACTGAAAAGTGATTACCACAAGCTTTTTTGATCCCATGGTGTCTTCATATGACACTTCTTATACGTTGTTTGTGTTCAAATTTGGTCACATGCTCTGAAAGATTGCCCTCTTGTAGCAATAAGATGCTTTATTTAAATGACTGCATTCTTTGTGTGTGATTGCTGCATGTGAAAACATTATAGTTGATATATTCTGGTTCATAACCTGTCTTATTTCTGCCAAATGAGACAATCAGTGAAATCTGTTAGGGGCAATAAATGATCCACTTAAATTGCTTCAGTTGTCTGTGGAAAGAATAAATATCACCCATTACTGAAAAGGCAAATGGAAAATATTTTGTCTTTGGATTTCACTCAACCAGTGTTTTGTACTGGTTCTGAAGAGGTCTTTATCATTGCACTTATTCTTATTTATGCAACTAGTCCGCAGGTGTACATACAACACAACAGAGCGTATTTTTCTTATGATAAACGATGGGAGGGGGTGTTTATCCTTCCCTGTGAAGCAGAAGAGAGAGAATTTTCAAACATGTCAAGATTTTAAAAGCAAAAGCGTGTGAATTGTGCAGGGGAAATTGCTTCTGCCCCTTCAACCATGGAGCCATAACAGCTGCTGTTCAGTGTGGCTGCATCCACTCCATTCTAGTTAGCTCCACATGCCGCATGGTTTTGTAGGTCATTGGTTAATCAGTTTATAAACAGCAGGTTATAAAAAGTGATAGCATTTGTGCCACTTGCAGCTTTTCTTGGCTCCCACATCTTCATTGTGTGATAACAGTGGCTCACCTCAGGTAAGCACAATTAGTAGGTAGCTTTCAAATTCAGCTGGCTCTTTTCCAAACGTAGAAATATCTGTGGCAGTCTACCTGTCCAGTTATGGGCAAATGGGGATACTAGAAATGAAGTCTGGTTTAGAAACAAATGTAGGTAACCAGCTTCTGGCTAGAAATCTCAATTGATTCACTGCTGTAGCGCTGCTGCTTCTAACAGGTTGAAGGTAAACTGCATCCTTCACTGCTCTTAGCCAAGTATGTTATGTGCGATAAACTACCTGAAGGCTAGTTGCAAGTTGTAAACCTTTTACTATAGCTATTCAAAATGTGCAAATAAGGAAAATATTGCCTTGCATTGATGAGCAAATAATATGGACCCTTTTGTGGCGATGTGAGCAGTTTTAAAAGTTATGTTTAGTGTCTTCTTTTGGGTGTGGGAGGGAGAAACCTAGCCAACATACATCTCAACTTCACCTAATGCCTTCTTAAAGGAGTGGTAGACTGGTAGCATCCTTTATGATTAATAGCATCCCATAAATTTAGAACTTAAAATCAGGTTAGTTCCGAAGGAGAGGATACAAAGCGATCTAGAATATGCTGCTTTAAAAATACGCCTGTTTTTTTTCCCCCTACAGGCTTCTTGATTTCAGAAATCAAATCAAATTTCTAGCAAGACTAACATTAACTTTGCCATTTCACAGCAAAATCCTTGTCATTTGCATTGCTAGCTAATTCAAAACAAAACCATTTGCAGCATAGTAGATCAGTGCATGTATGTAGATTATCTATTTCTTAGGCGCATGACATTTTAGTATGTGTTCCAAATATAAAATTGTCACTCCATAAAGGAGCCTGTTGTTCTTCACCCTGACATTTATCTGCCCTACAGTATACTATAAGAGGACTGCCTCTTCTGTTAAATTATTATAGAGCTAAAGTATTTTGCGTATGTCATAGTTACCGCTGAAGGTTGGTGGAAACATTTCCAACAAACAGGCCTGCACTAAATGTGTACCTAATGTGTCTGTGTTAATGTGCTAGGGTTTATCTTGCCTGAGTTCCTTCTAGCTGCATTTTAAAAGTGGTTTTGAGGTATTTGTGAGTATTTGCTAGAATAATGAAACGTGGTTCACTACTTGCACAAAACAAACAGCAGTGCTCTAATATAGCATAGTTAATGTTCCTTACTTCCTAGAACTGGTTGGTGTGCTTGTCAGCTGTCTTACAATAGCTCTATATTCTCTTGCCTTTAGATCAAATGCTAGTACATTCTCTGATTATCCTATTCACACAGTTCTAATTATGCATCATTTCATTCTCCACATTTTTTATATTTTTTAACTCATTTTGCCTCCATATCATCTTCCCTGATTTGCATGGCTGTATTGATTTTAAAAAAAAACAAACCTTCATTTATGTGTTAAAGGTTTTGAAAATATTAGAGATATTTAATTGTGGCAGTTATGGGAGATGGTGCAACACATGCTTCCTTTTGAAACCTTCCAAATGTGAAAATTTGCACACTTACTGTCCCAGTTGTGCAATATGGTTAATCTTTTTCCTGCTCTTTTGCCCCATGGACGTCTTCCGTCTCCCACTGAAATCAGCATCAAATGACAAACCTGCACCAGTCAAATTGTATTGATCTTCATTATATCAGCTTGGAATAGTTGATCGTTATGGGATGTGTGCTTTGTGAATTTGTGTGACTGTTGTCCCTGTTTCATCCCAGAGGCAAATTGTATTGAATGCTAATGCAACAGCTGTAAATGGTTACTGTATAAGAATACTGAAGTAGAATTTTCCCAAGGGATTTTGTATCTCTGAGTGGTGCTTGGGCCTCCCAGTTAGAAATGACAGATATTTCATTGGGCTGCCTAGCATTGGGGAAGTAGGCTATGGCCTAAATTACATGCACAGGGCTTGTCAGGTATGGTAGAGAGCTGCATTTCCCCAGGGGAGCACCAGGGGGGCATTCTCCTTTTCTGAAACAGTCAGTCTCCCTGGCTGGGTTGGGGACACAGGCTTCTTTCTTCTGCTGAGCCTGTGAATTGCGTGGGGCAGGGGTGAGGACAGATGGTGTGACCCCACCTAATCCCTGCTCATGTTGGGGCACTACACATCCCCTGTGCTTCCCACGTTATGGGATGAGAACTTCATCTGACCTTTATCGATCCCCTGGTACACCGCTGTAAGAGCTAGATTTGTTGTGGTACAGATGACTTCACTAACCTTGCAGACCTACACATCTGATCCAATGGGAGTTGCATAACTGGATTCAGAAATACATTGCCCAAAACAATTTGTGAAATGGATGCAGACTACTCTGATTCCCCCAGCTTTTTTTTTTTAAATTTGGTCAGTTGCTTAATTTAACTATCCATGAGGATTTATTTTTGTATGAGTAATTAGATGTGGTGGGTAGAATAGCTTAAAGAATTAACTGCAAGTGACACCTGCAGCTGGCCTGTATCAGCTGACTCAGGCTGCTGAGGCTTGAAGTGTAAAATTGCAAGGTAGAGTTGGGCTCACGTTCCAGCCTGGGCTCGAGGATTTTGACACCTTGTGGGGTTCCCGAACTTGGGCTCCAGCCTGAGCCTGAATAGCTCCAGGGCAGTTTTACAGCCCCATTCTGGCAAGCCCAAGTCAGCTGACACAGGCCAGTTGCAGGTATTTACTTCGTCTCAACATACTATTAAAACTCTTTACTGCAACCTTGCCATTCATGACTGAGCTTTCCCTCGCTTTTAGTGATTAGGTGCTGAGTATCACATCTATCAAGCAGGGAAGAAAAGTCTTTAAATCATGATCTGAGGACTTTAATAACTCAGTCATAGGTTCATTACCGGAGTGGGTGGGTGAGGTGCTGTGGCCTGCATTGTGCAGGTCAGACTAGATGATCATATTGGTCCCTTCTGACCATAGAGTCTCTGAGTCTGGAAATCTTAGCTTTGCCTTTGTAGCTTTAAACTGGGAGAGAGGCTGGCTGGTCTCCAACCCTCTTGTATTTCCTTTCTGTGCAGGGTGGGAAGAGGAGCGTGAGTGGGCTCTCTTCCTCAGTTCTTCATTATTGCAAACCCCAAGCATTCAACAATG
>ML686195.1:2490824-2531341 GCA_007922175.1 Pelusios castaneus | reverse complement strand
CCGCCCCCGATCCCCCAGCGGCTCCTGCCATTCTTCAATTTCCGATTCCTTAGGGAATCGGGTTCACTGGTTCGGACTATAAGACGCACCCTCATTTCCCCCCCACTTTTGGGGGGAAAAAGTTCGTCTTATGGTCCGAAAAATACGGTAATTACTTGGCTCCAGACCCTGATACTTTAAGGAAAGCACCAAGTACTGAGAGATTTGGGATTTGTCTGAGCAGTGCTGACAATTGGCAGATTGTATACACTAAGGCTCCCAATGATCATTAGGAAAGACTGAGTCAGCTGACCCAGTGTTAGCCAGTGGGGAAAAGTTCCCTAGCATAGACAAAATTTACAAGAGGCTATTCTGAATGAGAAAGAAGTATCTAATTATGAAAGGTGTTGAGCACCACCTGCAAGACTTGCTTGCATCAGAGTTGAAAGTGAACCTGTACTGTGAAGGAATAACAGCCAGTTGTTAGAATATGTTCCTGAGTGAGGGAGATGTATTTGCTAGAATTGATTCCACTGAAACATATATTCAATAGAAAGCAGCAAATGTGTGAGCAGGGGTAAATCTTTCAGTTGAAATAAAAGGGGACCAAAAATACTGCTGAGCTGCAAACTGTTCTGGAAAACCACTCCCTGAGAAAGGAAATCAGCAGCTGCACGTGACGGCTGGGATCTGTGCATACATGAGAGAGGTCTCTGCACTCCAGGGAAGGCAAAACAGCAACAACAACTTGAATGCTGCTGAGAACGCAGTTGATTATAGATATCTGGGCCAATAGAGAAAGGAGAAGGTGGAAACTGCAGAGATGGTAAAACATGTTCTTGAAATTAAACCTTATTTCTTGGCTTATTTCCTGAAAATAAAGCTCTATACAATTAATATGCTGTGTTTGTTTTTTTAAATAATTGAGACTGTCTGGTTTGATATTAGTTAATGGTCTCATGCTGCAACCTGGAATGACCAGATAGCAATTAACAAAGATGAGAATGAGAGATATCTCTGAGTCTTATCCACATACTGTAGGCTCATAAGCCCATGGTGCCTTGCTCTCGCTCTCAGGGATCTCATGTAGATATTAATGAGAGAGGGGGATACAGTAGTTTGGATCCTCATGGGATGCTGCAGGGGGTTGCCTTCCAAGAGGTGGAGCAGTTACCCATGGCCACTCAGAGCTCTTCTGAAGAGGAATGACTGGAGTCACTCTAGTCCTGGGCCATCTATGCTGTGTCACCATCCAAGCTGGTGGCAAATCTGTGCTAGCTGAAAATAGGAACATATATTTTTGTAACATAGTTTCTATAGTGTCTATGGGGATTAAATTAGGATATATAGTAATTATAAAGATGGGACAACACTGATACAGTGTCAGAAAAAAGCAATCAAAGAGTTTTGCACGTATATGAATTTTTAAGATGTGAGATATATTGAAATTCAGTTTTAGTGGCTAAAATTTTCAAAAATACCTACATAATTTATGAGCCTAAGTCCCCTTCTACATAAGAAAATAAAAATGGCCATGGTGGTCAGACCTTTGGTTCATCTAACCCAGTATCCTGCCTTCTGATAGTGGCCAGTGCTAGGTACTTCAGGGAAAATTAACAAAACAGGGCCATTTCAAGTGACTGCTGTTGTCCAGTTCCAGCTTCTGGTAGTCTGGCTTCAGGACACCTGGAGCACAGGGTTACATCCCTGACATCTTGGCTAATAATCATTGATGGACCTATCCTCCATGAATTTATATAACTTGTTTTTGATCTCAGTTATACTGTTGGTCTTCACAATAGCCCTACCAATGAATTCAGCAGGTTGACAGTGTGGTATATGAAGAAGGACTTCCTTATATTTGTTTTAAACCTGCTTCTTATTAATTTCATAAGATGACCACTGGTTCTTGTGTTATGTAAAGGGGTAAATAACATTTCCTTAGTTACTTTCTCCACACCATTTATGATTTTTTAGACCACTCTCATAGACACAGTTTTCCTTTTACTAAGCTGAACAGTCCCAGACTTTTTAATCTCTCCTCATATGGAAGCTGTTCCATATCCCTAATAATTTTTGTTGTCCTTCTCTGTCCTTTCTCCATTTCAGTAAATCTTTTTTGAGATGGGGTAACCAGAATTGTATGCAGTATTCAAGATGTTTGCATACCCTGGATTTATTTAATGGTATATTTTCTGTCTTATCTACCTCTTGCCTAATGGTTCCTAACTTTCTCTTGACTTTTTTGACTGCCAATGCACAATGCGCAGTTATTTTCAGAGAACTATCCGTGGTGACTCCAAGATCTTTCTTGAGGCTACAGCTAATTTAGATCTCATAATTTTGTATGTATAATTGGGGTTATGTTTTCCAGTATGCATTACTTTTCCATTTAGGAACATGGAATTTCATCTGCCATTTTGTTGCTCAGTCAGCCAGGTTTGTGAGATCCCTCTATATAGTTAAAAGGAAGAAAATAAGGTAATGCCACAATATGGGAAATGTATTTACTTTAACTCTATAAACCATTATTTCTGTGGAGGGAGTCCATGCCATTACCACCACCCATTCCCTAACTACAGTGAATGTTCTTCATTTTCACCGGTAGTTTGCTGCTGAATGCCATCTGTCATGTGACTGGTACTATTTTACACATTCTTTAATTGACTGTGTACAATAGGAGAAGTTGACTTACTGTGTAGTAAAGTCTACAGTGAAATAGATAAATGGAAAGTAAGTGCATTAAACAGCAATGAATTAAAGCAAACAAGACTAGAAGATGTCTTCTAACACACAATCATGTCTCTTGGTTTTGTTCTCTACAGAAGAGGAATGTGTGAATATATTTTATACTCTCTTTCTGCCATTTGCACTAAGCTGTCAGCAGTTAAGATTTCTTATGTGGGAGCAAATTCACAATTGCTGTCCTCACCTAACAAAGATGAATTCTTATCAGTTCACTTAATCACATACAGTATTATGCTTTGACATTTTTTTATATTGTAAAATTCCTTCCCATTAGTGTAAGAGCTTGTGAAATGTACCTGTTCTCCTGGTGACTCTCTTAATAGACCGATGTACATTTATTCACAATGTCATGTATCTTTAGAAAGAAACGTACTTTTCTCTGACCTTAGAGAGAAACTATTTGAAATGCAGTGCAATCTGTACTCTCATGATTAAAAGCTTGGTGTGATAAAGGCAAGTTTTCTGGCTTTTTTCCAGACATACCGTAAATATCTGTTTGTAATGTTTAGGCCCCATGACATAAATAGTTGTCTAGCCCTTGAACTCTAATGGAACAACAAAGCTTCCGAAAGGCCCTTAGGAAAAATATTGTTTCTCTGACAGACTGTGCTACACTAGGTTGTTATACTCAGGGCCTTGAGCTTTCTGCAATGCTGCTCCCATGAAATTTGCTTCCCAATTCACCTTTTGCTACAGAATTGTGCTGTAGAATCTATGCTTTCATTTTATTAAAGTATGTTTCTAGCACTCATGCTTACAAAGAAAAGCTTGCAAATGTGACCTGAGTGTAAACCTTTGCAGGGATGTTTCCCTGAATATGCAGTAGCCTGAAACAAACACTCTGGGAGGTGTGAATAGCTCCTTGTATCTTAATGGTTAATGCTGAAATTTAATGGTGAAAATCTTAGACAAACTGAGGCCTTGTACACACTAGAGAGTTATTGGGGATTAAGCCATCTTACTGAAGAAAAACAAGCCCACTATACACACCTCCTTGTTGTGTTACAAGTGCCCTGTTATACCAGAACAATAATGCCACCTGTGCGAGAGTCTATTGCGGAACAGCTCTTGTGCT
The DNA here is from genome assembly GCA_007922175.1 of Pelusios castaneus. Lineage (NCBI taxonomy): Eukaryota > Metazoa > Chordata > Testudines > Pelomedusidae > Pelusios > Pelusios castaneus. The sequence continues at coordinate 2,527,539 of ML686195.1, read as the reverse complement.
ATAAAGAGTGTGTGAACACGGACGGAATTTTCTTCCTCAATACGTGGCCTCCAGAAATGTTCCAGAATTCCAAGCCTGACCACTCTGGTTTTCCACTTGGACTCTGCTGCTCTGACATGACTAGCCCTTCCCTCCTGTGAATCCTGGGAACTTTTGAATTTTTTCCTGTTTTCCTGGAGCAATGCTGAAAAGGGGCATGAGTTGCTAGTAGCTACAGTGAATGATAAGGAAACAGCGACCCAGTGAATCTCGTAAATTTACCCACAGTGCTCAGGATGCCTCTCCTTCTACCCAGGGTTCCTAGCGCTGGAAGCTGATGAGCGGCATGGTGGGATAGATGCCCACAATTCAGCGCTCTTTCTTGCGGAAATGCATAGAACAGTGTGGACACTCCTTTGCATTATAAGGAGTGCAGTGTGAATGCGCAATTGCAACACATTTATTATAGCACAAAGACTTATTGCGGAACAATTTTCTAGTGTAGACATGACCTGAAAATGTGGCAATATCTGTTTAAATGCAATATAATACAAATAGCTCTCATAGGCAGTCTGTCCTTGTATTCTTCCTTTTCCTTTTGAAATAATCAAAATCGCCACATAATTTAGGGTTACTCCTGTAGACAACAGGTCCAGCTTGCCACAGAGTACATGGGGCCTTCAGGTATAATAATCCTTAACCCGTGATAGCTTAACTCCCAGGTGCTCTCTTTGGCCTATGCCACACAGATCACTTTAGGTTATAGATGACCTGATGGGGGGGAGGGAAATGGGAGGGACAATGACTTAAGTGAAGAAGAATCATAGAATGTTAGGGTTGGAAGGGACCTCATGAGTCCCTCTAGTCCAACCTCCTGCTAAAAGCAGGACCACTCCCACTAAATCATCCCAGCCAGGAGTTTATCTAACCAGGCCTTACATGCCTCTAAAGATAGAGATTCCACCACCTCTCTGGGTAATCCATTCCAATGCTTTACCATGCTCCTAGTGTGAAAGATTTCCTAATATCCAACCTTGACCTCGCTAGCCGCAACTTGAAACCACTGCTCCTTGTTCTGTCCTCTGTTACTACCGAGAACAGCCTAGCTCCCTCCTTTTTGGAGCACCCCTTCAAGTAGTTGAAGGTTGCTATCAAATCTCCCCTTAGTCTTCTCTTCTGCAGACTAAATAAGCCTAGTTCCTTCAATTTCTCCTCGTATGTCATGTGCCCCAACCCCCTAATCATTTTTGTTGCCCTCCGCTGGACTCTTTTTAATTTGTCAACATCCTTTCTGTAGTGCGGAACCCAAAACTGGACACAGTATTCCAGATGCGGCCTCACCAGTGCCAAATAGAAGGGAATAATCACATCCCTCGAATTGCTGGCAACACTCCTACTGATGCAGCCCAATATGCCATTGGTCTTTTTGGCAACAAGAGCACACTGTTGACTCAAATCCAGCTTCCCGTCCACCATAACCCCCAAGTCCTTTTCTACAGTGCTGCTACTTAGCTGATGGGTACCCAGCCTGTAGCAGTATATGGGATTTTTCCATTCTAAGTGCAGGACTTTGCACTTGTGCTCGCTGAACCTCATGAGATTTTTTTGGTGCAATGCTCCAATTTGTCTAGGTCTCCCTGAATCCTATCTCTGCCCTCCAGTGTGTCTACTATTCCCCCCAGCTTAGTGTCATCCACAAATTTACTGAGTGTGCAATCTATCCCAGCATTCAGATAATTAATGAAGATGTTGAACAGAACTGGCCCCAGGACCGACCCCTGGGCCACTCCACTTGTTACTGGCTGCCAGCTAGAAACTGAGCCATTGATTCCTACCCACTGAGCCTGATGATCTAGCCAGTTTTCTATCTACCATACGGTCCATACTTCCTTAACTTGCTAACAAGAATGCTGTGGGAAACCGTATCAAAATCTTTGCTAAAGTTGAGGTATATCACGATGATGGCTATTCCAGCATCCACAAATCCAGTCATCTCAACATAGAAAGCAATCAGGTTGGCCAGGCACGATTTGCTCTTGGTGAATCCATGCTGGCTGTTCCTGATTACTCTGTGTTCCTCCAAGTGCTTCAGAATGGATTCTTTGAGGAACTGCTCCATGATTTTTCCCAGGACTGAGGTGAGGCTGATTGGTCCCCAGATGCGCCTTTTTCCCTTTCTTGTAGATAGGTACTATATTTGTTTTTTTCCAATCAACCAGGACCTCCACCATTCGCCATGAGTTTTCAAAGATAATGGCCAGCAGCTCTGCAATCACATCAGCCAACTCCCTCAGCACCCTCCAATGCAGTTCATCCGGCCCCATAGACTTGTGCACATCCAACTTCTCTAAGTAGTCCCTAACCTGACCTTCCATCACTGAGGGCCGCTCTCCTTCTCCCCATTCTGTGTTGCCCAGTGCAGTAGCCTGGGAGCTGACTCTGCCCGTGAAGACTGAGCTAAAAAAAAGTATTGAATATTTCAGCCTTTTCCACATCATCCACCACGAGGATACCTGCCCCATTCAGTAAGAGACATACACCATCCCTGATCCTCTTCTTGACAGAAATTTTAAGCTCTGCGGACATAAATTAAAAACAAAATTCTTTATAGCATGATGTTCCTGTACAAGAGTCAAAGGAGAGAGTCTTTGCCTCCCACATAACGTCTGTAAAGTCTTGATGAATAGATTTGTTTCAAATAGAAGACAACTCAGTTAATCTATATTGCCTTCACTCACTGCCTGATTCAAGTTTTTCCTATTACAAGGAGCTTTGATTACTTTGCAGATAAAATCTAACAAAGACTGAGGCTGATCCAGCTGCTTCCAGGGCTCAAGTTGCATCCAGAGGGGACAATGGTTAACTATGGTTGAGTTTAAGCCAGTATGCTTAAAAACTAGAAGCAGTTGTGCAGCTGACATTTCATGTCATTTCACAAGAAAGGTGCCCCTGGGAGAGTACAATGGGGTCCAATGCTATACAGAAGATTCAGGCACTGTTGATCATTTATGGTTTGCAGAATCACTCTGATTTTTCCCTGTAGATATGAACATGCTGCTTTCTATTCCTCATGTGCAAAACTAGTGTTGCAGTCAGCATTTTCCCTTGAGTTTGTACTGTTACTTGGCAAAGCATGTAATGCCTCAACAGGCTGTTTTTATTAGGGTCTCAAGAGAAGGATGACAGTACCTAAATACATAGTATGAGAAAGCAGTTTACAAACAAGTATAGCTATGTTAAATATAGCCTTAACAAGTGATTTGCCCATGTGTTGCAAGCGGCAGCCCCAGGGTTTCTAGATAAAATCTCAGATAAAGCATTTAATATTTATTTCTTTAGCCTTCTCTCTGATTAGGCATTAGAAGTAATAATTTAAACATGGATATTCCTCTGTTTCTTGCAGGATAACTGTTTTTCTAAGATCTGATGCAGGCAAATTTGTGAATAAAAACTATAATGTATTATATTAATCTTGAGCTTTCTTGGACATGCTTTTTACAAATGCCTCTTCTGCCTTGTTATATTAGAATTCCTTTTAGGACAAGTCATTTTTTTTGTGAAGCACTTTTCTGGCACCCAGCTGGGGAGTTGGGAGAGGGATAGAAAAGCCAATGAGCATCTGTAGTCCAGGTTGTTTATAAGTGCACATATTTATTAACAGTAATTTAGAACATTGTGTGCAATGTCATTGCCTCATAGTAATCTCTCTTCTGTAACATTTCCATATAATAAGGTTTGCAAGAGGCTTACACTACAGGGGAACACCTTAAAAAGACCTCATAGAAGGCATTAATCACTTCCTATTGCAGATTTGCCAGATTTTTAGCTGTTACTTTTTTAAAAAACAAAAGCAGGGGGTGGAGAGGGCAGAAAAGTTTCTGGAAAAGTTAGAATTCAGGCACTCTTCGATCAGCCTTGAAGTATTGTGAAACTTTTTAAAGACATCATTGAATGTTGATGAAATATGAAAGTGAGTGAGTACTGTTTTGTACCCATATCCCAAAAGGCCCCAAGAAGAACCAAATTTTCAAAGACCGTGCACAAAAATATACATCAGTCCTCTAACATATATGAGATGCCTACACTGGATATGCCCCAAAAGTGTGTGCGCAAACGTCACAGTTTTGCTTATGCCCCTTTGACAGTTTGACCCATAATCTTTACCTTGGGAACAATTCCTGTAGCAGTGTGTACCAAATAGCTTGTAATTGTTGATTACAGAGCTCTCCTGCAGGACTTGATGGCCCAGTGAAGTGATAGAGCCATGAGGAGATGTTTCTCTAAGAATCTATGTACACTGCAAAAACCGAGCATATTCTTACCTCCAGGTAAAACTGTAGTGAAGGCATTGCAGCCTGGCTTTTAGCTTTAAACGTAGTTTGAATTAAAGCTCATAGGAGAGCTTGAGAATTAACTCAAGCAGCTAAACAGAGTTAAAAGCAGAATTACCATGTCTTCACAATGCTGTTTGGAACCAAGTTAGCTAGTGTGGATTAGCTAACCCAAGCCTCTTATTTTTTTATAGTGCAACTTTTTCAATTGGCAAAACTAGATTGGGAGCTGTTTAGATGCTAAAACATACCCGGTCTTGTCTTATATATTTATATTTTATCCATGAGAAGTTCCATGTCAGTAGCGAAAACCATCTTAGCTGCTTGTTTGCTGTTTACACTAACAGAAACCAACGTTTCCCTCAATAACTTTGTTTCCAGGGTCCTGAGCAAATCCAAATAGTAGTGAGTCACTCTTGGATCCGATCAAGAACAATTAATTAGGAAAACATTAGCTTTAGTTTGCACTGGGTACACATTAACTATACTTTCAGGAAAAATGCTAGTTGAGCAAAAATGATTAAGAGTCTAAAGCAAAGTTGTGTCACATTATTTTCGTATTTAATGGATAAACGCAGGAAGCTTCCTGGACAGATTTGGCATTTGTCCAAATCTCGTTCAAAATGTTCTCCTCTATGTGCATTTTCGGCTCTTTTGTGTTAACCTGGGCCGAGTCTGTCATTTATAGGTATTATTACATATATAAATAATTGTGAATTTTATTTGACAGAAGACCGACTGAAAGGGCTTAAAAGAATTGCCCGTGTTTCAATGCAGGCAGCTGAGCCAATGCACTGAAATGAAGATTTCAATCTTCCGCAGCACAGCAAGAATTCACCTTATTGGTATCATGTAGCAAAATCCCGCCTTCAGAATGGAAAAAGTCATCTTAAATATTGCGCTGCCAGCTGAGAGCATTATTACAGCGATGTGATGTTTTGGCCTGAAAGATCCCCTTCTAAAAGTGAGATGACAACTTGAAATGTTCATTTGGCTTTGTGCATCACACGTGAGAGAGGGAGAATGAATGAATGAATAAATCAGTGGCTAACTGGGCGATATGGTTATACATCAAGATGCTTTGAAAAATGTATGTCCCCTGAGCATGTTCAGAGAACCTCAAATTAACCAGTTTCAGCAATCATTCTAAAGTCTGGATGCTTATGCAGGCCTTAATTAAACCCTTTGAGTTCCCAAATCTCTTTACCAAAACAAACTAGGAGTCTAGTGGCAGTTTTAAGAATAACAAATTTAATTATCACATGAGCTTTCATGGGAGAAATCGCAAAGTCAGATTTTCTCCCACTAAAGCTCATGTGACAAATACATTTTTAAGTCTTTGAAAGTACCACTAGACTCCTTCGTTGGTTTTGGTGAACTAGACTAACACAGCTACCCCTTGGGAACAAATCTCTTTAGGCTGCCCTTGCCCAATAGTTCCCCTTACCCCTCACTTCCAACTTGCACACAGACATTTGATGTGTTATTTTACATCATCTTTTCTTGGGAGGTGGGTAGTGCCCCTTCCTGCCCTTCGGTGGGTAGGTAACAGAATGGGTATTCTCTGTGCACCTCAGCTGCTGGGGCTCTTGTGACTTCATGGTCTGATGTGGATTCCCCAGAACATCCACCCCAGAATCCATAATACTTTCACACATAGCAATAATAAATCATGGACATGGAGCTTGCGAACAGGGACTGCAAACAGGGGAGTTTGCGAGGGAAGGAGAAGGAGAAGCCCTGAGAAGGAGGCGAAGGAGATCCTCTTGCTGAAGAAGCAAGGGAGAGAGTGAATTGCTGACTGTGTGTGCTTGTGTCTTTTTTTCCCACAGGTGATTTCTGTGAATTGTCAGTTACTGTGTGAGTTGGGATTGTGATTGTGTGATTGTCTGGGGGCTGTTTGTACCATTGTTCTCTGCTCAGCCCTGCTCAGCTCAATCAGCCTTGTGATCACCCTTCCCCTGTGTGCTTAACGAGGGGCAAGGGCTGACCCAGGCAGAGAAGGCCTTAAAAGCCAGTGGCTGAGCGACCAGGGGGAGCTTGCGACCAGGGACTGCAAACAGGGGAGTTCGCGAGGGAGTTGGTGGGAAGTTTGTGTTTTGTGCAGGTACTATGGTGAAGAGGACCTGCACCGCTTGTGCCAGCACTGCTACTGTCTCCTCCACCTGCGCCTGTATCCAGACAGACATACTGACCATGGATATCTCTACCCAGATCCTGGCGTGGACTTGCAAGGACTGTGGCCTGCATTTCCCACTCTCAGATGGTCAGGCTGGGGAGATCATTCAATGTGACAGGTGTCTCCTGGTGGAATCTCTCAGGAAGCAGGTGGGGGAGTTACAGGAGGAGGTGGCCAGGCTCAGGAGTATCCATGCCCTGGAGAAGTTCCTGGATAGCATTCATGAGGAAACATGCAAGGATGAGGAAACTATCCAGAGGCAAAGGACTGCTGCCACACCCTCGGAGAAGGATGGGATGGCTCAAGCAGAGGGTGGACACTGGCAGCTGGTTACTTCTGGCAGCAGACAGTGCTCCACCCCTGCTCCCATCCCACCCTCCGTTGTGGTAAAGAACCGCTACGCAGCACTACAGACGGGAGATGATATGGAAGAGGAGAAGCCGTGCACCCCCGAGGTTGGGAGGATCACAACCATCACACCCAGGAGAAAACGTCGGGTTGTGGTGGTTGGTGACTCTCTTCTGAGGGGGACGGAGGCACCCATCTGTCGCCCAGATAAGGCTTCTCGGGAGGTATGCTGCCTGCCAGGCGCCCGTATCCGAGACGTTACGGAGGGATTGTCGAGAATCATCCGTCCCTCTGACTACTACCCCATGCTACTCATCCATGTGGGAACCAATGATACTGCGAGAGGTGACCCTCTGCAAATCAAAGGTGACTACAGGGCTCTGGGAGCACGGGTGAAGGAGTTCGGTGCACAGGTGGTGTTCTCCTCGATCCTCCCGGTCAAGGGTAGGGGCCCGAGCAGAGACAGATGCATCCTGGAGGTGAATGCCTGGCTGCGGAGATGGTGTTACCAAGAGGGCTTTGGCTTCCTCGACCATGGGGTGCTGTTTCAGGAAGAAGGACTGCTAGGCAGAGACGGACTCCACCTATCCAGGAAGGGAAAGAGCATATTTGGAAGCAGACTGGCTAACCTGGTGAGGAGGGCTTTAACCTAGGTCCGAAGGGGGAAGATGACCAACACCCACAGGTAAGTGAAACTGAGGGAAACCTGGGGGAAGGGATGGAACTTGGGGAATGCTGGGGCTGTAACAGCAGGAATAAAAGAGAGGGTAGTTGGAACTGGGGGCAGGGGTCAAATAATTGTTTATTTCTTGATAAAGTCATAATACCTCAGGCGAGTGGGGAAGGAGGACACCGGGAGAAATTGCAAGGGGGAAGATGCGACAGGAGGGAGAATCGACAGGGCAAAGTAGGGCAATGGGCCCGATATCTTAGGTGCCTGTACACAAATGCGAGGAGCCTGGGAAACAAGCAGGAAGAATTGGTAGTACTGGCACAGACAAGGAACTATGATATAATTGGAATAACAGAAACGTGGTGGGATAACTTGCATGACTGGAGCACTGCCATGGATGGATATAAATTGTTCAGGAAGGACAGGCAGGGAAAAAGGGGGGGAGGAGTAGCGTTATATGTAAAAGAGCTGTATGACTGCTCGGAGCTCCACTATGAAAGTGGAAACAAGATGGTTGAAAGCTTGTGGGTTAAGTTTAGGGGAGAATGCAACAAGGGGGATGTTGTGGTGGGTGTCTGCTACAGACCACCAGACCAGAAAGAGGAGGTGGATGAGGCGTTCTATGGACAACTAACAGAAGTTTCCAGATTGTCGCAGGCCCTGGTTCTTATGGGGGACTTCGATTATCCTGATGTCTGCTGGGAAGATAATACAGCAGTGCACAGGCGATCCAGGAAGTTTTTGGAGAGTATTGAAGACAACTTCCTAGTACAAATGCTGGAGGAACCAACTAGGGGCCTTGCACCTCTAGACCTATTGCTCACAAACAGAGAAGAATTGATTGGGGAAGTAGAAGTAAATGGCAACCTGGGCAGCAGCGACCATGAGATGGTAGAGTTCAGGATCCTGATCAATGGAAGGAAGGAAAGAAGCAGAACACACACCCTGGACTTCAGAAAAGCAGATTTTGGCTCCCTTAGGGAGCTGATGGGCAGGGTCCCATGGGAAGCTGATCTGAAGGGGAAAGGTGTCCAAGACAGCTGGCTGTATTTTAAAGAAACCCTGTTAAAGGCACAGGAAGATAACATTCCGATGTGCAGAAAGAACAGCAAATGTGGACGGCGACCAGCGTGGCTTAGCAGGGAACTCTGCGGGGAGCTGAAACATAAAAGGGAAGCTTACAAGAAGTGGAAGCTTGGACAGATGACAAGGGAGGCGTATAAAGATATTGCTCGGGACTGCAGGGATCAAATCAGAAAGGCCAAAGGACAATTGGAGTTGCAGCTAGCAAGAGATGTGAAGGATAACAGAAAGGGGTTCTATAAGTATATCAGCAACAAGAAAAGGATCAGAGGTGGTGTAGGTCCCTTACTGAATGGGGCAGGCATCCTCGTGGAGGATGATGTGGAAAAGGCTGAAGTACTCAATGATTTTTTTACTTCAGTCTTCACGGGGCGGGCCAGCTCCCAGGCTACTACACGGGGTAACGCGGACTGGAGAGGAGAGTGGCCCTCGGTGATGGAAAGTCAGGTTAGGGAACACTTAATGAAATTGTATGTGTACAAGTCCATGGGGCCGGATGAACTGCATCCGAGGGTGCTGAGGGAGTTGGGGGAAGTGATTGCAGAGCCGCTGGCCATTATCTTTGAGAACTCGTGGCGAACGGGGGTGGTCCCGGAGGATTGGAAAAAGGCAAATATAGTACCTATCTTTAAGAAAGGGAAAAAGGAGGATCCGGGGAACTACAGACCGGTCAGCCTCACCTCAATCCCTGGGAAAATCATGGAGCAGGTCCTCAAGGAATCCATCCTGAAACACTTGGAGGAAAATAGAGTGATCAGGAACAGTCAACATGGATTCACAAGGGCAAATCGTGCCTGACCAACCTGATTTCCTTCTATGATGAGATGACCGGATTTGTGGATGCGGGAAGAGCCGTTGACGTGGTATACCTTGACTCTAGCAAGGCTTTTGATACGGTTTCCCACAGCATTCTCGTTGGCAAGTTAAGGAAGTATGGGTTGGACGAGTGGACCGTAAGGTGGATCGAAAACTGGTTAGATCAACGGGCTCAGCGGGTAGGAATCAATGGCTCGATGTCTGGTTGGCAACCGGTAATGAGTGGAGTGCCCCAGGGGTCGGTCCTGGGGCCGGTTCTATTCAACATCTTCATTAATGATCTTGATGATGGAATAGACTGCGTGCTTAGTAAGTTTGCGGATGACACCAAGTTGGGGGGAATGGTAGATACTCTGGAGGGCAGGGACAGGATCCAGAGAGACTTGGACAAATTGGAACACTGGGCCGAAAGTAACCTCATGAGGTTCAACAAAGACAAGTGCAAAGTCCTGCACTTAGGACGGAAAAATCCCATGCACTGCTACAGGCTGGGGACCGATCAGCTAAGTAGCAGCGCTGTAGAAAAGGACCTGGGAGTTATGGTGGACGGGAAGATGAATATGAGCCAACAGTGTGCCCTTGTTGCCAAAAAGGCCAATGGCATATTAGGCTGCATCAGTAGGAGTATTGCCAGCAGATCGAGGGATGTGATAATTCCCCTCTATTCGACACTGGTCAGGCCGCATCTGGAGTACTGTGTCCAGTTTTGGGCTCCCCACTACAGAAAGGATGTGGACAAATTAGAAAGAGTCCAGCGGAGGGCAACAAAAATGATTAGGGGGCTGGGGCACATGACTTATGAGGAGAGACTGAAGGAACTAGGCTTATTTAGTCTACAGAAGAGAAGACTGAGGGGAGATTTGATAACAACCTTCAACTACTTGAAGGGTTGCTCCAAAGAGGAGGGAGCTAGGCTGTTCTCGAGGGTAACAGAGGACAGAACAAGGAGCAATGGTTTCAAATTACAGCTGGGGAGGTCAAGGTTGGATATTAGGAAAAACTTTCTCACTAGGAGGGTGGTGAAGCATTGGAATGGGCTATCTAGGGAGGTGGTAGAATCTTCATCTTTGGAGATTTTTAAGGCTCGGTTAGACAAAACTCTGGCTGGGATAATTTAGGGGGAGTGGTCCTGCTTTTTAGCAGGGGGTTGGACTAGATGACCTCGTGAGGTCCCTTCCAACCCTATTATTCTATGATTCTATGACATTAACATTCCAATTCCATTGGACTGGTTTATAATTAAGGTGAAGATTTACCTGTATCATGTGTCCTGTGTGAATAGATAGTTCACTGACCAGTTCCCTAAGAGAGGATTATTTTCTGCTGACATTTCAGCTACCAGGAAGCAGCTCCATTATGTATACATATGTGATAACTTGTTAGACCCCGAGTGAGTGATACAAAAGTGTGACATGCACTGTTCATGTTTCTCACTTGGTTGTAAAGAACAAGGGATCTGCATGCGAATTTGAAGTCAGCTTTTAGTTTGCATCATCAACAGTATGAAAGCTGCAATACTTTGTTCATCTCTTATCTAACATGGTTATACATGAAAATTGGGTCCTCATCTAGATTTGTCTGATCTACCGGATTTTGGAGATTTGTATGTATAATTATTCAGTGTTTAGAAAATATGTAATAAGCACTCGGTGCTGCAATTTGCTTCATTTTCTCTTTTTCGGTGCCAGCATGATGTATGTGGTAGCTAGCACAGATGCAAGTTAATGCATTTCCCTAATTAATTTTTGTCAACATGTTGTCCTAAAATGACTTAAATGTACAGCATAATGTACTGAAGTCATTTTTACTCCCAGTTATATGACGGGGAATAATTTGCTATTAGCAGCAAATGTCTGCAGCAATCTTTTGAAGTATATATCCTAATTAAAGTGAACATCCAATATGTTGGCCAAGGATGAGTCATGCTTCACAACAGCACAACAGGGAAGGGACTTGAGCTTTGTACTCCTTCAAAGCTATGGCCATGTGAATACATTGCTTTCCTTTGTGTGAAATTGTATTTTGTGCTGTTTTTTGCATACTTAGGAGGTGCTTTAGTGAAGATAAGGATGCCAAGATTGTGCATATGTTTATGGGACAAGAAAGGCTTGGAAGAGGGGGGAAGGGCTATTTAAAAACTCAGTTGTCAAGGCTTTGTTGCTAAGCACAAAACCTACTCTATATGCAATGTTATCACTCAGGAACAAGGTACCAGCATATGCCATGCTGGTTACCATGGTTTCCATGCAGACACAGTGCCCTCTCAGAAAAGAAACAATTAAGCTTAATTTTATATTCATTACTTAAATCACTTTAGAGGGCTTACAAAAATTGCAAACTAACAAATGTGGAAACACTGTCATGACATGATTATTGACATGAGTTTTACACTTTCACAGACATAGAATCCTTTTGGATTTTTCCCCCAAAAGGAATTTAAAAATAAATGCTGTTACAAAGATTCCTTTTATTAAAGAGAGCTGAGTGGTATGTGCTGAGTCTTTTGGAAATTGCAGGTGATGACTCACTGTGAAAGCTGATGGATTGTGCATTTCAGATTTAGTACTTGACAATAACTTCTAATCACCAGCAAGCTACAGTTGGCTTGCAGACTAAAGGAAATTGCCTGAAACTTCCAGCAACCCTGATTCAGAATCTCAACCAACTATCCAAAAAGGCAGAACACTGAATAAAAATTGATGTGGTGAAAAATCCAAAAATGTGGAAATGATCCCCTTTTAAAATAGGGTAAAGACTTATTCCTTTCAAGTATAATACTTGCTTTGCAGATGTTACAGATTTGGATAATTTATGTTAATTTTTGAAGAGCTGTAAAAAGTCTTTCTGAGTTTGAATGCATAAACAACTGCAAAATGGCATAGGCAAATTTAAGGCTGAATTTGGTCTTCTTGATCACTTTTACCCTTTAGCAAGGCCCCCTTGTGCTCTCAAGATGCATTTAATTTTTATGACAAGTTCCCTGGAATCTGTGGTACTCTGCTGGGAAATTTTGCAAATGCTTCATTTGGGGGAAAAAAGATTTATAATGAATGAAATATGAGGATGAATACTAGAGTCGATACAATAACGCCTTATTTTCTTTGACCAAATTCTGCCATGTATTATCACACCAATTAGTACTTTGTTTTCCAAAGAGCTGTATTGGTTCAAATGGTGTGGACACTCAGAGTTGTGAGCCACTGTGTTACTTCTCTTCCTCCGCCAGAGTGAGCTTTGCTGGAGATTGTACTGTGCATCAGCTGCCTGCCACACCAGTCTGACTTCCTCACCAATAAACTCCTTGGCTATGTCTACACTAGAAAAGTTAGGTCGACTTTTGTTAAGTCGACTTTAATAAGGTTGACTTTAAGTCGACTTAAAATCAACCTTATTAAAGTTGACTTAACAAGTGGCAACACTTAGGTCGACTTAACAAACTGGATTTATGCGTCCACACTGGGCTTAGGTCAACCTAAAGAAGGGTTAGGTTGGCTTAAGGAGGCTTAAGTCGACCTAATGAGTGGTAGTTATAAAGTTGACTTAAGCTTTCATTAAGTCGACTTAAAGAATTTCTTAAGTCGACTTAATGAAAGCCTGGTGTGGACGCGGCTTAATTTAAGTCGACTTAAGCCTCCTTAAGTCGACTTAAATTGCCAGTGTAGACATAGCCCTCAAGACTCTCACAGCCCAAACCAGTAATAATTAGTGAACTCCAGCTGTTGAGCTCCTCAGAAATGCCTGTCTGCACTTCAGAGCACTTGAACATTTACAGAAAATATTAATTCACTACTCTTTTAAAGAGTGCATTACAGCTTAGTCACTTACTGGGGGTAAACAGACCCTACCTTTCAAACAGAGCACTGAGTGGCTTTAAAGTAAAAAATAAAACAAGTTTATTAAGAAAAAACATAGCTTAACTGATATCAAGTAGAAGGAATAAATATAGAAATATTTACAAACAAATAAAAGTAAAATTATGCTTTCTAATGGCTAAGAACTTAACAAACTACTGTCTTTGTTCAAGACCGTTTCCTCACTAAGCTTCCTTCTGCAGCACTAGCAGGTTAACCCTTAGCCATGATCCCCACAGAATCTAAGATGCTAGTTTTCCTTGTCTCCTAAGGTAAAAGATCATCTAAAGTCTTTCCGTGTCTTCTTATATATCTAAATCTGCCTTTGTTTCAGGGTTAAATTGACCACTTAGAGTTCAGACTCTTGTATTCCATCAGGGAGGCTGACTCCATCTTGATTAACATGGTGTACTCCCATGTTATGTTTCCTGTTGCAGTTTTTCTGTGTAAATGATCCCCTCCAGCAATCTTCAAGACAAATGAATAGCCCATTGAATTTGACCATGTCTGGTTTGAGGTGTTGGCCTCTTTCATTTGTCTGGGAAAAACTTGTTCATCAATTTCCCCTGACATGCCTGGTTTAAGTATCTTTTAATCACAGACTTTAGAGCACAGAATCAGTGAGTATCCATAATTCCAAACACCAGATTGCCACATACATTTCACCACAGTGCTGTTATTGAGTGTTTTCAAATGATGGTTTATAAGGCATATTTTATACAAATAACATTGCAATAGTGTGCAAGGTGAGAACCTCAGGATACCTCAGGCCCCAGCAACTTTTCTCAGAATATGATAGTAGTCCTTATAAGCAGGCGTGGCAGAATCTGGCCTTTAGAAATTAAATTGCACACTTGAAGAAACATTATAGACCTTTTGAGACTAGGATAAGTACAGATGCTGGATATTTATATTGATAAACAATCCAGTGTGAAACAGTTAATAGTATCCACTTTTCAGTCAGTGTTATTAGGCTTCAGAATCAACACGCTGCTGCCATAAAAGAAGTCATTCATGCCTCTCAGAGCTATTACTATTTCATGCTGACTGAAGCTTTAATGAGACAACAGTCCATTGGTATATTTTGGTTCACATTTACAGGATTATCTTCACAAGCATAAGGTTGTGAAAAGTGAAACATAACATGGGAGTACACCATCTTAAACAAGATGGAGTCAGCCTCCCTGATGGAACTTTTCCACAGTTACATGACATCTATATAACTAAACCACAGTTGTATAGATGCACGGCAGGACGTGGACGCAGCTCCTGCGCGCGCATATAACTGATACAGCTATGCGCGCGCAGCAGCTGAATCCACGTCCGTGCCATGCATAAGCCTGTGGATTAGATAGCTCGCGCGCACGGCTGTCCTCCCGCCCACCCAGCGGCTCTCTGCACGAATCAGCGTCGCCTGTTGATCAGCGTCGCCTGTTGCTGCCTGGCTGCTGACTCACTGATTGGTCCGGTGACGCAGCCAGCAATGAGCCCGCCCATTCAATTTGTGATTCTTTAGAGAATCGAGGGTTTACTGGTATGGTAGATTCCATGGTTGTAGATTCATGGTGTATATTGGGCTTCCCATATGGCTATACACATTGTACTAAATTTTGAAATTCTTTCATTGACGTCAATAGGGTTGCATGGAGATTATGTATTTTTGTATTAGGATTTGTTCTAGAGTGCCAACGAGATCAGGTCCTCATTGTGCTACTGCTGAACAAATGTGTTGTAAGAATGTTCCCAGTCCTGAAGGCTTTCCCCCCACTTAATTTAAAATAGGAAATAGCTGTGCTAACGTTGTAATAAGTAAATGTTGGCAAATGTTGACAATTTAATTGTGCTCATGAACTGTGAGGCCACAAAGACACTTTTGTAATTGTCTAGATTATCTCTGTTTGAAATAAGTCTACTGCAACCACTACGCATTTAATTCCACAACAAAGGACGCATGAAGAATAAATCAACTTTTGGGTTGTGTGAAGGAAATTACAGTGCAGAAGGGATAATTATCATAGCAGAGCATGTATTTTTTTTAAAAAAATCTTCTGTTGTGCACAAACACCTGGATCAGTATTTTTACCAAGAAGAAATGTTGAATGTCTAATAAATATCTGAAAATGTTGAATAAAGCAGCTTTATCATTTTGAGCTGTGATCCTATGAGAATCCAAGTAGGAATGAAGAAGTAGAGTGGTGGAAGAAATTTCCAAGAAAAAGGAATGTACTGAAGTGAGGTTAGTGTCTCAGTAGGTGTCCATCTTCCCTGTGAGCCAAGTAATAGCTGGAGAGCTGCCTACACTTACTGATACAAAGGGTTGGAAGGATTAGATTTTTATTGGTAAATGTTGATTTTTATCAGATACTCATACAAACCAATGGAAAAAAAATTTTCATTGATGATAAAAATTTTCAGATAGGCAAAGTAGGAAAAATGCTACTTGAGAACTTATTATAGTTTGACTTAATGATATTAACTTTGTATATTATGAGATGTTGACAATTTGTGTGTTAATGGCTACACAATTTAACTTTTTGAATCTGTAGTTAAATAATTATTGTCTGACCCTTCCCATAATTTTCCACAACTGTGAAGATTTAAATAAAGGAAATTTGGAAAAAATGCTTAAACCCCAAAATTTGTTCAACCGAGAAAAATTAAATAGATGAAAATAGAGAAAATGCTTAAAATAAACATCATTGATCAAAATTTAAAGAAACAAACCCTAAATTCTGCTAATCCTATTTATAAAGCACCTAAAGGTGTGCTAGGTAAAATGAATTTAAGTCTCTCAAATCTTAAGCTAATACCAACCATCCTTCTTCTCTGAACTCCCAGAAAAATGTATCCTGGGATAATTTAAAATTGATTTCTTTATTTGTCCCCTCCCTCCACAACCCTAATGAGCTCATTCAGCACATAAATTGGTGTTTCCTTCAATATTTGCTATTAGGGTGATGGTTCATCCTGGCAATTTTCATGAAGGGAAAGAGGAAGTCACTCTAGTGTCCAGCACAGGGTATTTACACTTCCCCTATCTGAAATACCTTGTAGTTCCTTCACTCCCACATCTAAAAAATGGTGTATTGCTGCTGACAGAGGATAGCTGCCCCATTTCCACACGAGAAGTGTTTGCATTTCAAAAGTGAATTAAGCAATCCCTGCAAGCAGTCTATATATCACTACAAGATCGCTCTGGATAAAAAGTTTTATACAAATGCAACGTTATTTTTATTTATTAAAAACATAAACATATCTAGAAAGGGATTGTCTATGAAAAGTAAACAATTTTTACTTTCTATTAGTTATAACAGGACAAATTTTTGTTTCCAGTGATTTGTTAGTATGTTGAATTCTTTTCTTACCCATAGATTAATAAAGTTAGATTTTAATCATCTGCTTGACCTCCTGTATAACACTGGCCATAGAACTTCTCTGAAATAATTTGTGTTTGAAAAAGAGCATCTGTTGTATAAAAGCATCCATTTTTTATTTAAGAATTTCCAGTGATGGAGACTTCACCACAACTCGTAACTTGTTCCAAAGGTTGATTACTCTTCTAGTTAAAAGTCTGCACCTTTCCTTATTTCTAGTCTGAATTTGTCTAGCTTCAACTTCTAGGCATTGGATTGTGTTATACCTAGAATGAAGAGCCTGTATTACTACATTTCTGTTTGCCATTTATGTACTTACAGTCTGTAAAAACAATGAGAGTCCTGTGGCACCCTAAAGACTAACAAATTTCTTCAGGCCCACAAAAGAATTTATATCTATATCTATATCTATCATGTCTCAGTCTCTTTGGCAGATTGTTAATTGCCTGGTGATAAGAAACATTTCTCTCTTGCTTTGCTGGACCTAGATGGTGAGAAATTTTCTGCTGTTGTGACCTTGCAGTCACACATTAGTTCAAATCCTTTACACTGCTCACCCAAGGACATAGAGCTAAATTCATCACTGACATTGAATGAGCTCCTACTCAAAAAAGACATCAAAAATGGCTCTTTCTTGGCACATCTACTTCCTATGTGTAGTAAGATCATTATCTGTTGATTTTTAGTGATGAAAAAAAGTATTACCCGCATGGTTTCTGATAGCACTGAAGAATCATTACAACTAAAAGAGTTGGAATTGGATTCTCTTCCTCCTTCTTCACTCCAGTAAATGAACCAGTCTGTTACCTGGGTGATCCTAATGTAGACAATGGATTGCATTGGAATGACAAAGTGCAGAGTTTTGCTTCCTGACACCTTATTGCTAGTGGTGACATGCAAAAAAGAAAAGATCTAGCTTGATTTTCTGCTCACAGGTTGAGTTGGCAGGTCTGGGAGAAAGAGAAGTTATCTTTATGCTGTGAAGAAAGCACATTTGATCCAGAATCACTGGAGATAATGGGCAAGGAACTTCATGACACCATTTATATGGACTAACTTTCCAGAGTAACTTCTTCAGGTTACCTGAAGAAGAGCTCCTCGAAAGCTTGAAATCTTGTCCCTCTTAACAATAGAAAGAGGTCCAACATTACCACACCCACTTTGTCACACTAATATATTGGGACCAACATGTCTACAACAACACTGCATACATCTCCCACTTGAACTGTATTAACTTTTGCTTTTGTAGTGTTCACAGCTGGAAGGAAGCAAGCCAGGAACAAAACTAGATAAGGAGTGAATGAAAAAAAAAACAGAACAAAACAAAAACCCAAACACCTGGGTGGGTTAAGGCTTTTATTTTTGTTGTTCCTATTTGAAATATGATATTTTTAAAGCCACTATTAGTAAAGCTTTAGAAAGTTCCCAGTGACCAGTGCTCATAGAAGATTTGGGTTGGAAGGAACCTCAGGAGGTCATCTAGTCCAACCCCCTGCTCAAAGCAGGACCAACCCCAGCTAAATCATCCCAGGCAGAGCTTTGTCAAGGTGCACCTTAAAAAACGCTAAGGATGGAAATTCCATTGTCTCCCTAGGTAACTCATTCCAATACTTCACCACCCTCCTAGTGATTTTTTTTCTCCTACTATCCAACCTAGACCTCTTTCACTGCAGCACGAGACCATTGCTCCTCATTCTATTATCTACTACCACTGAAAACATCCTAGTTCTACCTTCCCTGGAACTCCCTTTCAGGTAGTTAAAGGCTGCTATCAAATCCCCCCTCATTCTTCTCTTTTGCAATTAACCAAGCCTAGTTCCTAGCCTCTCTTCATAAATCATGTTCTCTATAAGCCTAATCATTTTTGTTGCCCCCTGTTGCCAAGTAGACCTCAAGCCATTGATTGTTACCATTGAGCCAAATGATCTAGTGAGCTTTCTATCCATCTTATAATCCATTTATTTGACCCATATTTCTTTAACTTGCTGATAAGAATACTGCAGAGACCACATCAAAAGATTTGCCAAAGTCAAGATATATTACATCCACTGCTTTTCCCTTATCCACATAATCAGTCATCTTATTATAGAAGGCAATCAGATTGGTTAGACATGACTTGCCTTTGTTGAATCCATGCTGACTGTTCCTGGTCATCTTCCTCTCTTCCAAGTACCTCAAAATGGATTCCTTGAGGACATTCTCCATGATTTTTCCAGTGATTTCTCTGCTATAGTAGCTTTCTTTTCTCATTTATTATAAGCACAAAGGTTCCAGAAGGGTGGTTGGCAAATTCTTTTGCTGTCCTGAGATCTCAGTATGGCTGGTATGTGTCAGTAAACATGGTTTGGTATTTCAAAAAGGACACTTATTAGTTTTCCTGAATTTGTGTTATGTTTGCAAGAAATATATTTTCTGTGGTTCCCCTCATTCTAAATAAAATGTTGACAGATAGTGATGGCTGTAGGGTGCTATTGAAAGACAGAAGAGAAGAGTCTATAGTCATCAACAATAACAAAGGGTTTCTGGTATTGTTTGGCCTTGTGATATTTATTTTAATGGCATAGAATTGCCATAGGAGGGCATGAGCCTGATTTACACATTAATATATTGTTTTCAGTATTGTTGTAGCTGTGTTGGTCCCAGGATATGAGAAAGACAAGATAGCTGTTCCTTCCACCAACAGAAGTTGGTGGAATAAAAGTTACTACCTCACCCACCTTGTTTCTCACATTTAATTCACTGTTTTTCTGGAGGGTTCACCTACCATGAGACTGAAACAGTGTTATAAAGTCATTTCTTTTCAAATGTAGGCTATTCCTTGGATACTTTACAAAACAAACAATGGCACCATATTTTTTATGGAAAGTTGTTTTGAAATGTCAAGTTTTTTAAAGCCCAGGTTCCAAAGGGGGTAGGAAATGTATATTATAGGAATAGTTTATTGACTGGCCATGTAATTTCCCTATTCACAAGTCTCATTAGCAAGAGTTACTCTTTTGTGTGGACGATGAATGCCCAAGAATAAATGAGCAAAGTGAAACGTAATAAAGGTAATGCCATTTAATTCCAGTTCATAAGGGATTTTTCTCTTCTCCTCCTGTGCTAATGCATCTAAAGAAATAAAGTGTTGGCTCAGCTTTTTCTGTCTTTGACACCAGAATGCTTTACCCTGGTTTTGAAAGGAGCCATGGTTCTGTGATTAAGATACTGGCTTGGAATTTACTAGATCTGTATGCAGTTCTGGCTTTTATCCACTACTCCTTGTGTTATTTTGGGCAAAAAGAGTGTGGCTTTCTGTACCTCCATTCCCCCCATTGGTAAAATGGATATAAGAATGCCTTTTTTCTCCCATCCTATATTTGTCTTGTCTAGATTTTCAGATCGGGGATTGTCTTATGATGTAGCAATCTGCACTTGGCCTCCTTGCTATTCAGGCCCTTGGCCCCATAAACCAGTGGTTTTCAAACCAAGGGTCGGGACCCAGTACTGGGTCGCAGACCCTTAGGTAGTCAGACGCAGCGCCCCCTGCTACCACTGCTGAAAGACTGGAATGCATGGCTCAAAGATGTAGTTGTTGGGTTGTTGGGCATAAATGATATTTTTTCAGCTGGGTCCTGAGGAAAAAAGTTGGAAAACCACTGCCACAAACCACCCCTGGACCACTGCTTTGTACTCTACCAGTGTGCTTTATTTATAGTGGGTTGCCCACCACCTTCTAGAAACACAAGATTCCACACAGTAACCGGGGTCTTGCAGATCTTGCACTGAAGCAGCAGGTGCTCAGTCTTCTCACACTGGTGCTTCCCTTGCTTGGGCTACTGCCCCTCCTTTTCCTTCAATTTCCTCTCCTGTGTGGTTTTATAACCCTCCCAGGTTCCACATCTGGTCCTCATTCCAGCTTCTGGCCCATTTGCTCAGCTGGCTCTGCTCTCCCTATAATTAGGTTCAGTAGCAGGGGCTAGACTAGCTGGCCAGTAGCACCCTACTAGAGATTTGTATGAAGAGGGCCTAGGTCCATGGGTCCCTGGTTCTAGATGCTACTGTAATAAAAATAATAATAATAATAATACTAAATACCATCCATGAATGACAATTGCACATACAGAAAGAGTCAATGCCCTTTATAAGAATGAAATAAAAAATCCCCCTCCTTCAATAATAATTCATATGTGGGAAGCCAATCTGCAAGAGCATCCATTGCCTCCCAGTTCACTTCCTCCCAGAATGTGTACTCCATAGCCTAAAGAATGGTTGTTGTAGGACCAGAGGAAAGACATTGCAGAGATAACACTATTTCGCTTTCTTCTGTACCCCGTTCCCTACACAGGAATCCATTGTATTTGCATCTCTTTCACTTGCAGAAATGGAGATGATAATTTTGGATTAATTTATTAAAGAATGCCATTTGACTTCAGTTGGATTACTTCAGATAGAAGGGATATTGCACCAGAGCCAATCCATAGTCATATCTGGTGCTTCATGTAAGTTGATCACATGCAAGATTCAGGATGCACCCTCTTCACCCAACTAATTTACATCATTGCACAATTAGCTAGATTTATCCCCTTCTTGTGAAGTATATATATGTCTTTAAGTGTCTCCATGGTACTCAGCTCTAAGTGTATGGGTTGAAAAGTCTTTTTGGAAAAACTTGATTGTCAGAAAGTGGATTAGTACCTTTCTTTAATGACCCCAAGAAACATTTGTAGTCAAGCTCCCCTGTCCTAATGACAGACAACAACTAATTCATGCATAGCCTTTGTTTCTAAGTAGGGTAATAGCTTTTCTGAGACTTAATTGAAAATTGTAGCCTGTACTAATGTAGCAAATTTATATTCTTAATTTTTTCTAATTTAGCACTTTGTTTCAAGATGCACTATTTTCTCATCCTTCTTTGCTCAGAATTTGGGAAAAACTTTTTATGATTTTTAGTGTTTACTTTCCAATTCAGAATCCTAAACATTATTCTTAATGATGAATTGTTTGCTTAATTTACTGTAATGCTGTCTTGCAATGATACGTAAACACTTCACTGTTTTTGTTTGGTTAGCTCAAGGATTCTATGAGATGATATTTGTGAAATGAGTGCCAAAGTTTCAGTGATCTACTTCATTACACAGTTTGCCTTTTCACTCGAGTAAGTGTGTGGAGCATTGCTTAAGATTTTAAATAACAAGTGTGCAGAGGTTTCTGTTCAATAAGGAAAACTGTTTTCTCCCTCTGGCATTTGTAAAAGTTTGCTAAAGAATACAGGGCAACTTTAGCAGGAGGACCAAAATTTAGTTTTCCTTATATTCTTCACATCAGGCATAAAAGCAAAGTATGTTGCTTTCTTCTGGTGTCCCTATTTTGTTATGTATGCTTTCAGGCTATAGCTACGACTTTGCTATGGCAAATTCCAGAAGTTTTTGAAGAGTTGTGTGGGTGGGTTTCTTCATTTTAAAGACACTAGAATGTCACTCTTCCAATCTTTACCAGTCAATAATGTAAAGACTCCAAGATCGCCAGCACAAAATAGTGAAGAATACTTAAGTTCCCATTTGAAAGACAGATTTAAAATTTTTTAAAACATAAGAGACTAAATGTAATATGAAAGTGCTATTGAGAATTGTACTAATCCATATTAGCCTATCACTAATGTGCTAGATTAGTGGGCAAGAAACTAAATTATTCCTGGAAAGATTTGTTTACTAGAGTCTCCATACATATAATCATGAGATTTTTTTTTTAAAGGCCCCCCTCTTCTACTTCTTACCCCTATAGGTAGGTCTGTGCTCCTCTTCCACATCTTAGAAAGAGATTACATTCTTCACAGTGGTCTCGGTGTGCAGGCTTCCAAAATACTTTGAAGACCATAAAGGAAATGCAAGTTTACAAGTATGGGATGAAGGGATATGTGTGAAGGCTAGTGAAGATTGTTCATGAGACTTGAACACTGTGGAAAACATTCAGTGATTTTTTTCTCACTTGTTTATTGACATCAGATTGAAAGTAACATACTGTTCTGCCTTTAATTGGTCCTCTCTTTTCCTCGACCATTACGCATGACAAATTCATTACAGTATTTGTGAACTTCCAAATCAAATGCTATAACTGCCCTTGCCATGCACACAAACTACAGTGTAGAACAGAATTAACCAGCTGTGTAGAATTAACCAACCATTGTCACCTTCTGGTTTTTCATTTATTCTACCAAGCGAAGACTTGTCTATTCTGTGCAAGAACACCTCCATCCTTTCATTAAAATATGTAGAAGAAATGTTCTTAGTTTTTTGAATTTTGTAGTGAGGCACATAGTCCATCTCTAATGGTTTTTAGATGGTATTCATCACAATGCGATGGGAGTGCCTTTTCAGATTAGATGGTACTGCTATATTGTAGGTGTTTTAAAGTTACAGGTTCCTTACAACTTGCAGTCATTAATATCTTTCAGGCTACGTCTACACCAACAGCAGCAAATTCACTGCTGTCAGATTGATTTTTCTGGTTTGACTGAGTGGCAGTGAAGAGACACTCGATCGATCCGGAAGTCAATCTTATAAACCGTCTCCAACAAAGCGTAGCGTTGTGGTGATGGGAACACATTTCCTATTGGCGCAGCGCAGTGGAGAAGGCATGCTAAAGAGAAGTTATGAAGCTGATGGGAGTTATGCAAGCTTGTCTGCATAGCTTGTGCATCTCCCATTGACTGCTGCTGAATTTTGCTAGCAATGTAGACCAGGCCTCATTAACATTCTGAATGGTAGCATTGTATACCCACAATGCATTAACTTTACAGAGATGTAAATGACCATACAAGGTGCAAGGCAACTGAGAAGCATGCTTGTAATTTCTGGTTTCCAGCAGAAGGATTCTGTATCCTTCTTGCTTACTGTCCCTGATTTTACAATGAATGAGTAACAAAATAATTTAGATACAGAAAAAAACAAAACCTACATGACTTAAACTTTTATTTCCATCATATTTATTGTTGGACTGCCTGGAAAATACAACTAACAAGGAAGTCACAGATGTTGGCAGATTAGCAGAGAGCAGTGTACTGGAACCCAGCAGTGGAGGCTTGCTCTGATCTCAATCATGAATGATAGCAGTGGCAGTAAGATGTTGAGATTTGACAGCAGTGAGGTAGGATCGGATCCTCAGAGGTTTAGGTAAACCTTCCAACTTATTAGAAGAGAACTTCTGGTGGTTCATTCCTCACTTGAGAACCATGATGCAGAATTCTTTATTGTATTAGTCCAAAACTCCACTTTGGATGTGCATTTGCTCCAATGGTAGCAATGTATACATATCAGAATAGAGAGAGAGAACAGACTATGGCTATGTCTACACTTGCACTTTTAAGTCGACTTTAACTAAGTTGACTTAACTAAGTCGACTTAAAGTCGACTTCATTAAGTTGACTTAGTGAGTCTACACTTAAAATTCAAGTCGACTTAAAGGGGAACTTACAAAGTCGACCTAGAGCGTCCACACTGGATGCTCTAGGTCGACTTTGTGGGGCTAGAGGGATCTTGGGCAGGTCTATGGTGGTGGGGGGGGGCACCCCCTGTGTACAATGGGGCAAAGGGGGACAGGGACCCTGGCATTGCAGAGCCCTGTGTGTGATGCTGTCTGTATTTAGGGAAGCATTTATGATATTATTTTCTATGGATATCTCATAAATGCTATAATCCATAGGATCTATGTCATGTTTGGTATCAATAGAAAGGTAGTAATTTGCTGGGAATGATTATATAGTTTATGTCTAGGAATTCTATTGCAATTAGAAGTTAAGAATTTGATGTTATATCCATACTTTAACTTGTGTCATTCTGGACAAATGTCTTAGACGGGAGGGTGTGAACAACCATTGTCTCCTTAATGTTAAGGAAACTGCCAGGTGATGTGGTCCCAGGGAGTATCCTGATGAGCCATTGAGGACATAAAGAATACAACCATTGTATCCTTAATGGCTCATCAGACTTTCTAAAGTCGAATTAAGCCTTAGGTCGAGTAGAAAGGTGGTTTAATAAAGTCAACTTAATTTTCATTAAGTCGACTTTATTTTGCTTAAGTCAACTTAAGCAAGCTGCTTAAGTTGACTTAAGCAAAGTGTAGTGTAGACGCAGGGCACATTAAGTCGACTTAAGCCAAGCTTAAATCAACTTAATTTACCAGTGTAGATGCAGCCCATGTGCCTTAAACAAATGCTAAGGCTAGCCCTTACGCTGCTTTTACTGTTTGGAATTTCATAGATTCAGGAAAGATATACAAAAGTGGATATTTAAATATATACACACACACTAACATCAGAGTTGCAGTGCTTGTAGCTATGACAGATCAAAAGGCAGCTTATTTCTAAAAGTTATTTAAGTGTCTTATAATTTCCCCCCATTATTATCATTCAGAAGAATCTTCTTATTTTATGTATCTATTGCAATTTACAAAACATGATAGAGTGCCTTGGATGTTATTTTCAATGTCAATCCAATAAAAAACAGAAATAGCAGTAGCCCTCTAGGAAAATTTACTACCCGTACCCACCTAAAGGATGGGACTTTCTCTATCAAACCTCCTTCCCCATCAGGTTCTAATCTATTTATCCACTCAGGGTAAAACAGATGGACATTACAGCATGCCCAAAAGTTCAAAAATTCCTGACTATTTAAGACCAAGGATAGAAGCTGTTTTTTTAGCTGAGCCCTCTTTGTGGGGAATGTTCTACAATTCAGCTCTCTGAGTTATAATCACAAAATAATAGTATTTCCACAAATCTGAACAATTTTGTTGCTTTTCTGCTCTGCAAACTATTGACCAAATTTTGTTCCTTTTAGGTCGAGAATAGTCCCACTGAAACTAAAGAATTGGAAATTCTCCTTCAGGTCAAGTGGTAGTAGCCTGTGTTTTTGGAAAAGGATGATCTAACTTCTGTTCGTGCTTATCCCATTATCATATATCAATGGTAAAAATAAAACAGTGAAGCCAAGATGTGTAGGAATAAAGTGGGTAGGATTTGACAGTGTATGTCTATGATAAAATATTCAGAGCTTCAATAACCTTTCTCCAGATCTTTATTATTTAGTTACATTTTAAGTAATATTTGATTGTTCCTTTTTCCTACCTCCAAACAATCAAAACCACTAGATGGCTTCTCTAAAATTATCTGTCTTGGAAGCACTGGGGGTACGTCTACACTGGAGGCTCTGTTAAGCCGACTTACCAAGGTCGACTTTAAGTCAACTTAAAGTTGACCTTGTTAAGTCGACTTAGAGAGTCCACACTGAAAACTCCAGTCAACTGCCAGCGTCCACACTGGCAGGTGCTAGGTCGACGGAGGAGTGGTGAATTGTGGGTAGTTGTCCCACATTGCACTGGGGCCTGGAGGCCAATTAGGTCGACTTAAGGGCACTCCCTGTCCACTCTGGCTTAAGTCAACTTAATAAGGTTGACTTAAGCGTTAAGTCGACCTTCAGAGGTGGTGTTATTAAGTTGACCTAAGGAAGTGCTTAAGTCGACTTAATAAGCACCCCATGCCTGCCTGCTCCACCCTGGGGGTGTGGAGGGCCGGCCCAAGGCCGGAGGCCAGATGAAGCCTCCCATCCCGCTGCCAAAGGCAGAAGGGGCAGGGCAAAGCGCGGCCGTGTTGGGCAGCTGCGGCGTGGGCCCTGCACTGCCCCCAGCTGGGAGCAGGACAGCGTGGGGCCCACATAACCATGGGGCCCGGGACGATTGCCCCATTCGCCCCCTCCCCAAGGACAGCCCTGGATATTAGCACAATAAATCACAGCTTGTATCAGCAAGCATATGTTGATTATTAAGATGTGATTTCTTCAGCGAATGAAAATGCTTTTTCAAATCTTAACACGTACTCTGCTTTCCCTTCCTCAGCCTTGGTCATAGCAATACCAACCTTTTGCAAAAAAAGAAGTGGACATACATTATTTGTCTTCCAGAATCAAGAAGTGGAGCCTGCTATACTATGTTCTCTACAAACACATAGGAAAACAAAGGGCCAGACTTTTAAATATGTTCAGGTACCTGAAGATGCAGATAAGAGCCCAACTCCTATTAAAACAAGCATCATTTTCATAAAAGGGCAGAGAGGTGAAAGATGGTCTTTGACATAGTTGACGTCCAGGTGCTTTAGGGCTTCCTAGATCACAAATGTCACCCTGAATTTCACCCAAATTAAATAGACTGAGGACAACACACAAATTCACAGGATTTCTTTCATCTATCCTATTTCAAAGGCAAGCAGATCCATATTGCAACATCTGTGAATCGCCTTTTAGAGAGGGTGGTAGTTGGCAAGTTTGTCATCATCTTACTGCTATTGGTGCCAAAGGCCCATTGACTTCAGGGCATAAATATATGGCAGGATATTATCTCATATGGTGTCTTCATCTTTGTCAGTGTTTCAGATACTTCTTACAGGGTTAATTTACAAAACCTGATTGTGGAAATCTTTGAGTCTATAGGCAAGGGAAAGTAATCAAAGAGCCACTTTATTTCTATCCTCTTTATTCTTAAAAATAATTGGTCATGATTTATGCTTAGGTTTTAAAGATTTCTTTGTCAATAACAATTTCTTTTTAATCTCAGGTTTCCTGTAATACGTGATCACTGTCTCTTGTCGTCTGTTTTGTTCTCTAGTAAGGCAGAATACTGTCTGAAATTATGAGGAAATAATGTAGGAATGGGATGTTTGTTCAGAACACATCACAGGATGACTTTGAGAGATGTGAAACCATTTTCATGCTACATTTTAAGCTCAGCTCCGGTTCACTAGTTTTTTACATCAGTTAACAGATAAATGTCACATGCTTCTGAAAAAGAGCAGTCTGTTTTTTCAACATAACCTTTTGTCATCTAGTCTTTCTTCACTTGCTTCAGTGAACGTTATAGGCTTGCATGCATCCTAGGCCTAGATTCAGCAAAAGCACTTAAGCATGAGTCATCCCAATGAAGTCCATGTAATTGTGCATATGCTTTGCTCGGCCAGGGCCCTAATTGTTGCAGTGAATATTTGTTTCTTCCATGGTCTTCCAGTTTCATCCACCGTTACAGTGAAGAAGCAAGCATTAAGAAAGAGGACACCATAAAATCTTGGCACTAGGGATGTGTAGAACCAACGGTCCTGCCCCAGATCCAAACGCCTGCACTTTGGGGAACAAGTTCAGATCCAGATCAAGTACTGAAGCTCAGGCCCTGTTTCTGGTTAGCACATAATGGTACTTTATAAAGGACTCTGGACATTTAATGTAATGTAATTGCTTCATAATAAAATAAGTGCTATTATATGAAGTCTGTGCAGCATTTAAAGTTGTATGCTGATTTCCAGAATCTAGGGCTACCAGAATAGCACTCTGGCTCTTGAAAGCCACCCTTCTACAGCCACCTCTTAGGCCGGGTTGAAAAAGTAACATCATGGATCAGAGAGTGAAATATTCATGTGAAGGTAAGCGAAATAATTCAAGAAGTCTAAACAGAACACAAATATGCTCATGTAACATGGTGGGGAGTGATTGCTTCAAGGATTCTGACAGCTGTAGTCAAAGAAATAAATTACATAGAACTCATGCTAGTCACTGTGTATTATGCACTGTGAGTAAGACAGGCCAACAGCATTTTAATTGGTTACCCACTGTTCTCAAAAAATTGAACACTAAACCAAGTAAAAGATTTAACTCTGGGAGTTTCTTTCTGCAAAGAACTGAATCTAAAATGAGTCTCTACCCTCAGAATTGCCTATTCTCATAAATCAGGAATTAACACAGACCAGTTTGTGTTCTCATACTAGTCCACAAAGTAGATTTCCAGGACTTTGTCCAGACTGAAGTATTTCCTAAAATTACCCCATTGCTTTAGCTTTGTTACAGCTCAATAGGGGTTAGAAAAGGCAGGAATGCTAGTGTGGGCTGGCTAGTACTGGTTTGACCATTGTGTTATCTAAACCTGCTGAGCTAGAAGAAACAGCAATAAAAAGGCCAATAGCCAGTCTTTGCTCGCACTCCTGCTATTGGTGGACATATACTAATGCTGGGGCAATGGGAAAGATTTTTAAAGATACCTACATGTAGATGTAGCCGTTCTTTTTTTATCAGGGAAACTCTCCTCCCACCCTGGCTTTTGGGGTAAAATGACCAGAAAAGTCAGTGTTTATTCAGGAGCATTAACAGGTACATTTATACCCTTCTAATTATTTTTCATTTGAGTGAGTTTGTTCTTCCTGTTATATAGGTCTAAAACCCCAAACTTTCCTTCAGCTGTTGGCCAAGAGTGACTCTTCCTTATATTTTTTCTTACTCATTAGTTTGTCAAAAGACCCTCTTTACAAACTTGGTATCTTATCTTGGGCATGTATTACAGAATTGGCCTTTCTATTTCCCTGATTCCAGGTAAGGCTGTAGATTCCTTTCTGCACTGGTTAGGCATGAATATACCATAAGTGTTTATCTTTACAATTATTTTCTAATTATTTGGAGGTCTTCTGTGTGGTCAGAATAAGCCACAAGGAAAAAAATTCAAAACCCATTGAAGGCTACTTGAAGGATGAGGGGGACAAAGAGCTCATTTGTGTGTATTTCTCATCAGCTGTGGATCTTGACTACATATAGACAAGTTGGGTGCCTCCATCTCCTTCCCCACAGTTGGTCCAATGAAGAGCCAGTTTACCGCCCAGTGTTTCCATAACACAGTCTTTTTGTAAGCTCCGAAAGACTAATGATCTCTAGTTGGTCGTCTTAGGCATTTTGAACTCCCAATTGGGAAGACCAGCTGTATGAAGATGCACTTGAGAAGGGATCCCTTCTTTTGAAGTGCACTGCTTGTATTCATCAGAGAGCAGTGTTGCTCTAAGGATGACCCAAAAATGTACAGCTCTTCATGGAATAACAAAGCTCTTCCCTCAGACAAAGACGAAAGAGAAGTGAAGCTGATGCATTAATTCAGGGGAACAAAGAGGAAAACTACTGCATTCTATCCAGATGGACTGAAAATAAAAAGGTCAAGGCAAGAGTTATTCCTTTTCTCTGAGATGAAACTCCACTGTCCATGCAGGCTTGACAAATTAATTGTTTAGGTATATTCAGCGGAAGCGTCTTTCAATAAAAACACAAACTGCATACAGTAAAATTGGTAAATAAATGCACAGTGATGTCCAAAATGCTAATTCCCTTATTCTCTGATAATAGCATAATCTTGTTCAGTGAAGATATAACAGGTTGTCAATGAAATAAGCTTTGAAAAGATGTTTTAAGAATATTCAGGGGGTTAATTTCCATTCTGATAGAAAATCATCCATCCATTACTACTTGCATCTCTTATTTTGGCAGGAGGTTACAAATAAAACTGGTTGGGTTTGTTGATTTTAATCCCTCAAAACAATTCTACAAGATTACTTTTAGCCTGAATTGTTGCCTTTCTCTAGAAAATGGCGTGTAGTGAAAATATATGAGGGTTTTCAAATGGAAGCAGTTCATTGTGTTTTTCGTACACAAATAAAAGCCTTTAAAGGTTTTAACCAGCCACATTGAAAACACAATCAAAAGCCTTGATGGAGTAATATCTCCCTATTCAGCTATACTTCATTTCAGTTGGGCTAGGTCCAAAGTACATCCTCTGAACCAATAGAGTCCATAGCCAACTTTCCTTGTAACTGGAGGGCAAGAATACATGTGATCAGTTTCAACTCTTCTTGGATTGTGAACTCAGATAAGGTGTGACACTCCTCTCCCCCAATTCTTCACTCCTGGGCCTCAACTTATCCTGCTTTGCTGTGTGAACAATCCACTCCTGGATCAGTTCACACCTAGCCTCTCATGTATAATCAGTGCCTAAATTAGTGAAGGAATGCTCTGGCCAGTCATTCAGGGGAGACATCCCCAGCAAACACCCCTGGCCCCAGATGCAACCCTGGAAACTACTGTCTTGCAGGATCCAGAGCTGCACACTGCATCCTGCAAACTCATTTACACTTGTCCATTTGTTTACCAAAGAAATTGATATGCATCAGCTCTGTCACTCCAAGTGAGGTCTCTGCACACACTCATCCACATGCACTGTTTTATATAAAACAAACAAATAAGTTTATTGACTACGGCAAGATTTTAAGAGATTATAAATCATAATAATATAAATCAAGAGATTAATATATCAAGGAGCTAAACACAACTAATAAAAAATAACTCATAAACTAGACTAAGATTAATATTCCAGTCTCTTTCAACCTATGATATTCTGTGATGTCCGCTTACCACATAGGCTGGCTGTGATAAATCTTGCAACCAGACCCTCCCTCCATTGGGCAGGTTCCCAGTCTTTAGTGTTGCTTAGAAGTGGGATTCCAGGGGAGAGCCACAAGACAAAGATACTTCAGCTTTTAACAAATTTTCCTGACACCACCTGGGGTCAGGTGATGGGCCCTGTACAGCTTGATTCCTTTCATTTGAGCCCCAGTGCACACAGATGCTTAGGCTACTCCATTATTCCTGTATACATGCCTCCGCTGGGTGTGGAAACACAGCTTTGTGTTTGTTTTCATCTATTCAAACCATCTGAGACACATTTGGGGACATGAAATGGCAGAGTTTCATATCTGTACACATATGTGACATTGCAGGAAACACACAACCATAACTCTAAATTCAGTATGTCATGAGCATTCCAAAAACACCTTCCATGACTTATTTTATATAAGACAATACAAAGTTACATTGTAAGGGTAAACATGAGTGATATACAGATCACAACGTAAGGGTGTACATGCAGTGCAGCATGTCACATAAAGCATGTTTAATAGTCTGTTAAAGACAAGTAAAAACAAACATGGTTTTGTACTTATATTTCATTATTTTTACAACTATTGTAACCATAGTGACTCTCACTATTGCAAATTTTGGCATTGTTTAAAGCCAAAGCGTGCCGTCAATCATTTATATTTGAAGCTGTTTCATTTTGACTCTTGAAAGTTATTTACAGCTAAAATACTTAGCAAATGAAGTAAAATGTTATTTCTTTGATGAAAAGTAATATAATTTGGTACCAGCAACAACTTCTTGAGTTCTACACATAGTTCTGTCACTGGTTTGCTCTGCGGCCTTGGAAAAGACACTTGGGCCAAATTCTTTAAAAGCAGCCAGTGATTTTGGGTGCCTTCATTTCTGAATGCCCAAACTTGATTGTCAAAAGTGCCCAGTAGCCACAACTTCAGCTGAACTCAATGGAAGCTACAGATGCCAGCATCTCAAAAACACACAACAAACCTCCTCCCGCCCTCCCGGCAAAAAATCCACAGGTCAGACACAAATTCAATAGCTATTATTGAAAGCATGGGCCTGGAATATCTTTGTGTTACACTATCTGTATTGTGCTCGAGAAATTAATGTGAAAGAATTTAAAGTTTCCTGTAATCCTCATTTTCTTCTCTCTCTCATTTTGGGTTATTGTCCAGTACTGGGAATATAGGAATTGCCAAAGTGCAGTGTGAGTATGAAGAGCTTCATGTGGCTCGAAAGCTTCTCTCTCACCAACAGAAGTTTGTCCAATACAAGATGTTACCTCACCCACCATATGTGTGTAAAAATGGCATTCTGAGGTTTTACATTTGGCTCTCTCTGAGTGAGAGATCTAATTCAAATATGCTCAGTTTATATGTTAAAAGAGAAGAGAGGTTTTCATAGTGACATAGTATCTTTCCAGTCTTGAGACTACTCCCATAAAAAAAAAAACCCCAAAACCCTAGTCTGGGCACAAATTATTTCAACTGAAAATAAAATAAATTGAAATAAACTTAATAAATGTGATGCAATGTAATAAAAATGAATAAATAACATTAATCAAAAGCTAAGCTCTTCCCTTGCCTGAATTGTGTTACTGAGGCAGTTAACATGCACCTTGCATGAAGGCTCTGAAGTTAGACTTAGGCGTTGTACACACGATCACTTTATCGCGCATTAACAATCATTACCGCGCGATACCAACAACAGCGTGCAATAGGGCTGTTGCGCATTAACTGCCTTGTTGTAGCGCAATACAAAAGCCACCTCGACGAGGGTGGTAGCAGTTAACGCGGAAGAGCTGTTGCGCCTTTCCACTCGTGTGTACGCTTACCACGCAATGATTGGCCTCCGGAAGTGTCCCAGCATTCCAAAGTCGTCCTCTCTGGTCTTCTCCCCACCCGCTCTGTGGCCGTGACGAAACAGTCCCCGCCCTGATCAGATTCCCGGGATTTTCAAATTTCTCGTCTGTTTCACTTCCTGTTCTCTTCCTCGTGGAGTGGAGTGCAGCTCCGATCTTCAGTAGCAATGGCGGCCCGTCGTGGAAGACGTGCACCCCTTTGGAGCACGGCAGAGGTGCTGGACCTGATCAGCATCTGGGGAGAGTCTGCTGTGCAGGCGCAGCTACGCGGCAGCAGGCGAAATTATGATACATTTGGCATAATTTCTCGGGCCATGTCAGAGAGAGGTTATGATAGAGACACTGTGCAGTGCAGTTCAAAGGTGAAGGAGCTAAGAATAACCTATCACCAAGCGAAGGAGGCAAACCGCCATTCGGGATCAGCGCCTGCCACATGCAGGTACTATAAGGAGATAGAAGCCATCCTCAGTGGGGACCCCACAACCACTGCAAAGAGTCCCGTGGACACATTGGCCCCCCCTCATCCAGTGAATGCCAGACCCGAGCAGGATGAGGATGTGATCGATGAGGAGGAGGAGATGGAGGATGACCTGGAGGAAAGCGCAACAGTGTGTAGCCAGGAGCTCTTCTGCACCCCCGCTGAGACATGAATTGCAGCGTGTCCTCTGAGGCGGCAGAGGGGGGTTCCAGTAAGTTTCTCTTTCGTGCAGCTATGGCTCCTGCTAAAATATCATTGTCCGGGGCGGGGGTGCTTGCTGTCTCGGTCCCCGCTGTGCACCCTCTTTACTCTGCATTCATTAGTAGTGCATCAACACAAGCAGTGATTGTCAAAAAATCATCTGTATTTAGGTCAGTAAAGGTTTCCTCGATGTACCTCCAGAGCCTACTACTCAGGTTAGATGGGAGAGCGTTTGTGTCTACGCTCCCAAAGACGGATACTCTGCCTCACCAGCTGCAAAGCACAGCCCTGGGAACCATGGCAGCACACAGTGCAGCAGCATACGGTCCTGGCTTGCAACCGGTGGCATGTAGGATATGTATTCTAGCTGGCAGGGGCACTCTGAGGAGAGAGATATCGGGTTCCATCTGTGTGCCCTGTGCAGAATGTTAGCCCCCAGTAAGCCGTCTATTAGGACGTACCTTGTCTGCTTCAGCGAAGCATAGGATGTTGACTGCCCTGCACCTTTCAGTGGAATGTGCTACTGGAAGGTTACATTGGCTATCTAGGCTATGTGTTAACAACAGCTTTATTATTTTTTTTTTTTTTTAGATTTGACCTTCACAAGGCCGGTGTCTACCCCAGCTGACCGCATGAGAAACATTCGGTGGCGTGCTCGAAGAAACAGGGAGGATATGTTTCAGGACCTGCTGAAAACAGCACAGGAATCCACGAGGGAGAATCGAGCCTGGAGAGAGGAATCCCAACAGAGGAGGCAGAAACACAGGGACGAACTGATAAGCGTGATGAAGGAGCAAACAGAACTGCTCAAGAGCATGATTGCTTTGCAGACCCAGGCGATTAATCTACGGGCTCCACTCCATACAGTTCAGCCGTGTCTGCCTCCCACACCCCATAGTCCTTCAAAGAATTTCTTTGAAGGCCACCCGTCTCCCTGGTACACTGCAACCTCCAGTGCCCCCCAGAGCTACTTTTTAGAGACATGCAGCTACACCCACCTGAAGCCCCCTCCCCTTTAGGTTTTAATAAAAACAGTGACAAATAATTTGAAGTGTGGCTTTATTTGTACACATTGAAAATCTCATAAGGTGCACTTGATGCGTCCAGGAAATTAACTAGGGGAGGGCATCATTGAAATGGTCCCTGAGTGCCTCCCTTATGTGAGCAGCTTCTCCTTGGGCCACCCTAATACTCCTAGTGGCTGGCTGTTCGTATGCTTCCTCGAGGTGCTGTGCCTCCATAGCCCACCCCGGGGAAAACTTTTCTCCCCTACTTTCACAAATGTTATGAAGGACCCAGCATGATGCAATCACAGTAGGGATGTTGTCCTCCGCCAAGTCCAGCCTCCCATACAAACATCGCCAGCGCCCTTTTAAACGGCCGAAGGCACACTCCACAGTCATTCTGCAGCGGCTCAATCTGTAATTGAACCGCTCCTTGCTGCGATCTAGGTTACCGGTGTACGGCTTCATGAGCCATGGCATCAGTGGGTATGCTGGGTCTCCGAGGATGACTATGGGCATCTCCACATCCCCCACTGTAATTTTTTGATCAGAGAAGAAGGTACCCCCTTGTAGCTTCCGGTACAGACCAGTGTTCCTGAAAATGTGGGCAACATGCACCTTTCCCGACCACCCAGCATTGATGTCCGTAAAACGCCCCTTGTGATCCACGAGTGCTTGCAGCACCATGGAGAAGTAGCCCTTCCTGTTGATATACTCAGTCGCGAGATGGTCTGGAGCCAAAATAGGGATGTGTGTGCCGTCTATGGCTCCCCCGCAGTTAGGGAATCCCATGGCAGCAAAGCCGTCCACAATCTCACGAACATTGCCCAACGTCACCGTCCTCCGTAGCAGAACGCGATTGATGGCTCGGCAGACTTGTGAGAGGGCTAATCCGACGGTGCACCTCCCGACTCCAAATTGGTTTGCAACCAACCGGTAGCAGTCAGGAGTCGCCATCTTCCAAACAGCAATTGCAACACGCTTCTCCACGGTTAGGGCTGACCTCATGTTGGTGTCTTTACGTCACAGGGCAGGGGCCAACTCTGAACACAGTTCCAGAAAGGTTGCTTTCCGCATTCGAAAGTTCTGTACCCACTGCTCTGCATCCTACAGCTGCATAACAATGCGATCCCACCACTCGGTGCTCATCTCTCGTGACCAGAAACGGCGTTGCACCGTGTGCAGATGATCGGTGAAGGAGCTGAGCAATGCGGTGCTGTTGCTCTGCATGGCATCGATCAGCCCCTGTTCCTCAGCGTCCTCATCTGACTTGGAGCTCATTGCGTACTGAGCAACCAGCCGAGATGTATTTAGAATGCTGAAGGCGACAGTGGAGATTAGAGCAGGATCCATGCTGTCTCTGTTGTGATTGCTCGCAAGTGGTGCGGTGTGTCCCTGCACTGTTGAAAATAGGCGCGAGTTGCTTTTGGCAACGAGGAAGACGCAAGGGGAACACAGTGCACCACGGGAAACTGAGAGTTTACCCATGGCGCTTTGCATTCCTTTGCTTCATCCCATGATTCCAAGCGCCGACTGAGGGAAAATTGAACTGTGGGATAGGTGCCCAGAATTCATTGCGCTACACCGCGATATTGCAAAGAATTCTGTTGCGTTGCAAGGAGCGACGTGTCGCGCTATCCCGCAATAAAGGTCACGTGTTTTTTTATAGCACGATTGCCATGTTGCGCTTTAATCTGATCGTGTGTACATAGCCTTAGTTAATAATTCTGCTGATGGTGCATGAGCCAGAAGTTCTGAATCCAACCCTCTTCCTCTTAAGTGCACTGGGCTTTGGGAGGAGTCCAAAGAAGTAAAACCTTATTTTAGTGATTAAAGTCAGCCAATACGACTCAATCCACATAGGGAGCAGATCTATGGAGTGAGGAAGTGCTATTTCTGCACTCATAGAAAATATCCTGATGATAATCACAGTTAAGGATTGGGAAAAAATTAGAGAAATGGGACATATCTATATGCCAAACCAGCCAATGGGAGGCAAATGATTCCTTGTAAATACCGTGTGCAACATCCCCTAATGGAAATGTCATGTGGCTCAGTTTTAAACACTGAGTTTAATAGAAAGACTTTAATACGAGTCTAGGAACAAAATAAAAGCAGGATCACAAACAGTATTCCAACTCCACATAGCAGGAAGTTGCCAGACAAACCCTGAAAAGTCACTAGATGTAGCTGTTTAAGCACTCAAAAGGAGTAAAAAAAAAGTCACTACCCAAAATTTCCAGGGAATTCAACAGAGAATCTATCTATCTATGCATAAT
>ML686195.1:2449999-2490424 GCA_007922175.1 Pelusios castaneus | reverse complement strand
TACAGATTTAAATGTTAGATAATATTTGAAGGCCAGACCAAGTGTAGTTATTGCCCATGTAGCACATAGATTAATCCCCATATGACCACAGAAAATTTACAGATTTAACAAAGTTATTAAGAAAATGTTATAAAGGAACAGACAATCATAGCATTAAACATAGGGGGTGACTGGATATCCAGGTTCACAGTACTGGTCATTGAGAAGGAACATGTTATGGTAAAGATGGCAAGTACAAGTACATGAACTACACTTGGCCACTTGATCTTAGCCCAAAGGCTGAGAATACATTCCATGCTCTTCTTACCACATTCTATTGCATATCAAGTCAATGGCATGATGTTTCAGTGGAGCATGTCCTCAAACAATCACATTCTGGGGCTTCCTAGGCTGAGATCTACAGCCTGCAGGTGAGGCAAAGAAGATTGTGGAAGCTAATTAAATTTGCTACAGCCAAGTACACGTTGGAGAAAGTGGCACAACCCAAAGGTATTCCTTCTCCACCCTGACTGATGTGCTGCTCTCTCCAAAGATTATATTGATCTCAGTCCAAGAAGCCCAGTGGCAATTTCAAGACTTGCTGTGCAATAGAATGTTGTAAGAAGAGGCTGGAATGGGTTTTATTTACACCATGGAGATGCTTGTGAATGATTTTCAAATGATCTTCAAAGCATCTAACAAAGCTCATGCGACAAATAATGTGTTAGTCTTTAGAAGTGCCACAGGACTCCTTGTGTGTGAATGATTTTGTGACTGTACCAACTGGTGATGTCGATCCTTAAGTGTCACTGTAACCGACTGTGAAAGTCCCTAGTTTTGTGTCACTGGTCATTTCGACTTGCCACAGAAACCCAAGTGACACCAGTAGCTAAGCTGGCAATAAGCTGCCTCTGCATGTACAGTGCCCAGAGCAAACTTTACATTGCACGCTCCCCCTCTTCAGGACTGGCGCGGGCAGGTCCGCCCTGGCTCTGAGCAGCACCTGGTAAGCAAAGAGCCGAGCTCTCTCCCTTGGGCAGCACCAGCTCCGCTCCATACCAGCAGAAGGCCTCTGCTATGTGCTCGTTTGTGCCTGCTCCCCGGGCCAGGGTAGGGGGCCGGGCCCGAACTGGAGGCTCACGCAGGTGCAAGGTGCGCGCAAGCTACCACATACCTGAAGCAGCCGCCCAGGCGCGGGCGGAGGGACCCTCCGTTGGAGCGCGCGACCAGAGCGCCGGTGCACGTTCCCGGGGCGCGGAGTCTCCTCCCCTCCCGCGTCGGGCCCGCCCCTGCCGCCGCCGCCGCCGCAGCATTGCATAGACCGGGACGGCCACTCACTTGCAGGGAAGCAGTTAGCGGGAGGAGGCGGCTGGCAGGGAAACGTTTCCTCCAGCCGCAGCAGATCCATTCTCAAACCCATGGGGAAGGTTGCACTGAGCGGGGCGCAGGCGGGCTCCCCGGCGTGGCATCCACAGGAAGAGGCGGCAGCAGCCCCAGCTTGCAAGCAATGCGCCTCCCGCGCTGCCCATGCCGCCCTCTCCTCCCAGCTTTGAACCTTTTGTTTTCTCCAGCCGGGGGCAGCGAGTGAGCTGCTGCTGTTATGTCCGGAAAGTTCCAGGAGGCATCGGATCAGGCCAGGCTCTGGCTCTGCCGGGATCTGCAACTGCAAGGCGCAGGGCGTGCGCGGAGGTGAGACTTTGTTCTCTCAGACACACTTCAGCCAGCTGTTCAAACCCCTCTGCATTGCTCCCCTTCTTGGGGGAGGAGATGGGGGAGTGAGCATCCGAATGAGGGAGAACGGGGAGAGGGGAACCCGAGGATTGGGCCGCTCATTTTCTTTTCCTGGAGACCTCTGCACAGCGCGATCATCCCAAGGTGCATTTGTTTTAACTTGCAGCGCGGATTCAGGCGCCCACATGGAAACACATACACCAGCCTCATTCTCTCCGATCTGGGGCTTAGCTAACACACTGTTTCTCCATGGCACCTGGCTGGGGCTTTTGCCTCCCAGGCTGTTGTCTCAAAGCAGCTAGGCCATTTTAGAAATCTGCACCCTCAAGAATGTAAAGTGGACTCCTGGGCCCCAGGGCAACTGGTTGTCAGGCCCAATTTAGATAGGCTCTAGCCAGGCTTCAAGGTGGGGAAAATCTGCTTCATCTTCAGGCTTTACTCCAGGAGCCAGGGTTCCAGCCATTAATTAATAGGCAGAGTGGTTACTAGGGTTTTATAACAGTCTTCAGCAGTTGCACTGACTGATCACGATAGGGAATTCAGTCAAATAAACTGACTCTTGTTTCCAAATCTATAGGTCTAAAAAGTCAAGGTTTTGTCAGCCAGGAGGTAGGTACTTTAGGTTACTCCCCACGCAAACCTGCACAGGAGACTTTTTTTTTTTTTTTAAATATTTTCTTCATGTTCCCTCAAATTCTGAAATCACATCTTATCTGCTTAAAGTTTCCTGTAAAACCTGTGCCTTTCACAGTGGTCTTTGGCCTCTTTGAGAAGGTGCTGAGAATCCACAGTTCATGGTTTTGTTTTGTTTTTCTTTTATTGCCAGAGGTGTGGGCTTGTTCTTTGGAGTGGCTGCTAAATAAAAGCAGTAGTTCAGTGTGTGATTCAAACATGAAAGCTTCCTATTATCCTCTAGGAGCTACATTCAGAGTAGATATTTAAAAGGTTGAATGTCATCTCTTCTCTTCCATTTTTAATAGTGATTCTTTACCATTTGATGTTATAACCTATAATCCTATATAGTATCAATATTTCTCTTATTTTTTTTCCTTCTAGTTTTCTCTGATGTATTGTCTTATCACTTTATCTGTAGAAATGCTAATTAAATTGGGTGGCTGGGGACACATATTTCTGATTTAAAACATATTAGATAGATTTCAAGTCCAAAATACATTCTACCAGCGGATGCATGTTATTTATTGCCTATAAAAGGAATAATGACTTGTAAATTTTTGGACTGCGAAAACTGCAGTGCTACCTATCTAGTTATTTTAGGATTTTCTGTAATTACCAGCACTTGTTTGGTATCTGATAACTTAATTGTGCAAAGTTCTTGATTAGACAAAAATTTTAATACACACCTATTGATCTATTCTTGATTGAAGAATGATTGTTAAACAAAAAAACTGCCCCATGTGAAAGCATGAGGGAAAACTGATTTTCCCATAAGGTTAGAACAATTTTATTTTGGGGATTTGTGTATATGATAACTTTTTGCATAACATCTTTCATACATGACTGTACAAAGTCAAATAATACAAGGCAAACTATGAAATGTTTCAATAAGTAGACTTGAAAAGATGCTTTTGGCAAATCAGTGAAAGTAGAGTTGTTTTCCCATGAAAAGGGAGTGAAGGAAAGGAATATATGTGCATAAAGATACGTGAATAAAGACATTTGCCAAAATGGGGTAAGAGAAAGTGTGGCAAACAAGTTTTGTGAGACTGTGGGGATTGCCAAAAAAAAAAAAAATGTTCATTTTAATTGAAGAATGAATGTGTAAGTACTGGGAAATATATTTTGTGCAATGTATTCTCTGCTAATATGAAGAACATATGGTATGTTGCTGATCTTACAGCAGAGAGAATAAGAATCTGATATGAGGGATAGTTTCTCACAGATTTAATAGATCATTTCTGGATATCTGTTAAAAGGTGTTTTTCAAAGACAGTTAGTTGCATGGAAAACCCAGCATTGCCAGCTCTTCAGTATGTTTTGCTTCAATGTTTGTGAAGTATTTTACTCTCCACTGTCAGTGATATCAATTTCAATACTGATGTTAAGTTCCCAGGATCATTTTAGACCAAAAAATTTCATTGTAATGAACCTGTCTAGAGAGCTAATTTGACATTGACCCGTAGTTTTATGGTTTCTTTTTTTTTTTTAAGCCAATGTGACAATCTTTCAATAATTTTTACTTTTTCCATAACTGAGATTGAATTTTTACGTTCATATTGTCACACATCAGAAATCTAGATGCTTTGCTTATGCAAGTTTGCATGAATAAGATATTAGATGGTGGCCTTGTTTTAGCGCGTGTGTCAAATGTGCTTTTTCAATTTGAGAAAATAATAAGAATCATTCAAATATTAGTGGATCATATGCAAAATCTGTATATTAAGAGTTTTAATCAAGCAGGACAAAACTGACAAGCATGCTCATTTCCCATTATCTGCTGATCTATTAAGAGACATTGACACTTTCCATACTGTGATACCTGATCAAATTCTTTGTACATTTCATTCCTGTAGCACTCAGAAAATCTCCCTTTAAGAAAAGGCAACATCTACACTACCACTTATGTCAGCAAAATTTATGTTGCTCAGGAGTGTAACTGTTCCACCCTCCCGCAACCCCCTAAGTGACACTAATTATATGCACCTGTATGGACAGGAGAGCTTGTAAGTGATAATGTTTGAAACAAAAACAGGTATTGTTACTGTGTAACTATATGTGTATAGGTAACTTTACTTACGGTAGTAGAAAGAAACCTGGAGGTGTCTCTTACATCCAGTGTAGAACACTGGTCTTGATTTGAAGTGCTGTAGATATGATGGGGCATTAAAACATATATAGGGATTATCACATGCTTCTTAGTGTTTTATTTCACAGATAGAAGTTTTGGGTATTCACTCCAGTATGTATTACATTCCACTGTCTTCAGGGGTGCTGGAACAGTTTTTATAGGGGGGGGGGAGGATGCTGAGAGTCACTGAACCAAACTATAAACCCTTTATATAATGGAAACCACTTCAATTCAGGGAGTGCAGCAACACCTTTAGGTCTGGCACCTACGACTGCCTTCAGTAAACAAAAGGCGACATTCTAATACCCTTATCCATGTTGAGTAACACCTTACTCAACGAGTAGTCCAGTTAATCTCAGTGGACTCAATTATAAGTGGCTTAATGTACTTGCATAAGGGACATAAGGAAACCAAAGGTTCTCGCTTATTCCCCTGTGTTGGTTACCCACATGGTCAATTTATATGACACGGAGAGCAGCTGTGTCTGTGATACTGCTCTTCCCTCCTGCACGGGGCAGGCCGGTATGGAGTGGGTAAAGGCTTGGCTCAACTCCCCCACCTCCTCATTCACTGGCTAGTGCAGCAGAGGGGGAAATAAGCTGTACCAAGAAAAGAATGGTGCAATTTACTTTCTCTCCCACTCCAAATGTGCAGTGGGGCGGTTCCACTGGGCTAGTGAGATGCTACTCAATGTGAGTAAGGGTATGAGAATTCAACCCGTAGCTTGTTAGTATTCTACACCAAATTCTTTTATTTTATTGCATGGAACAATTTCAATAGAACACATTTTTTTACTCTAAGGCAAATTATTTACTTTGGGCATCGGGAGCAACAACTAGTGTGACACAGTACTTGGGCTAAATGGTTCAAAGCTTGTTTTAAAGACATTAGCATGGCTGAAGTCCAAGAAGCTTTCTTGATGCACATCTGAATTATGAAAAAAATCTTGGACATGCGATAACATACAGAACATACACTATAGACCCCAAGACGGGACCAAAAATCTGAAAAACACCGTCAGTTTGATCCAAGAAGCAAGATGCATATTTACAAAACTCCAGAATATTATGGTGGTTGAGGTTTTTTTGGTTAGGATAGTGAGGGAAGATCTTTTGATGTGTTTAGAAACAGTACTTAGGTCTTACATAGCACTTTTCATCAGAAGACCTCAAAGTGCTTTACAAAGGAAGTCAATATTATTATTTTCACTTTACAGATGGGGAAACAAAGTTGCAGAGAATCATAGGACTGGAAGGGACCTCACAAGGTCTTCTAGTCCAGTCCCCTGCACTTATGGCAGGACCAAGCATTATTTAGATCAGTGATAGGCAACCTAGGCTAGTGAGTGGGTCTCATAGAATCATAGAACTGGAAGGGACCATGGGAGGGCATCGAGTCCTGTACCCTGTACCCATGGCAGGATCAAGTACCGTCTAGACCATCCTTGTCAGGTGTTTGTCTAACTTGCTCTTAAATATTTCCAATGATGGAGATTCCACAACCTCCAGTACTTAATCACCCTGACAGTTCGGAATTTTCTCTTAATGTCCAATCTAAATCTCCCCTGATGTAATTTAAACCTATTGGCTATGTCCACACTGGCAAGATAGTTCGAATTAAGGAAGCTTAATTCGAACTAACTAAAGCCATGGCTATACTAGGCTTTAATTAGTTCGAATTAAGGGCTTCCTTAATTCAAACTAATAACTTCGAATCGGGTATTAGAAGTAAGGATTAATTCGAACTAGTTATTTCAAATTAACCAATGTGGCCCTGTTAGTTCGAACTAATTTCTTAGTTCGAACTAACCGGC
The DNA here is from genome assembly GCA_007922175.1 of Pelusios castaneus. Classification (NCBI taxonomy): domain Eukaryota; kingdom Metazoa; phylum Chordata; order Testudines; family Pelomedusidae; genus Pelusios; species Pelusios castaneus. The sequence continues at coordinate 2,484,095 of ML686195.1, read as the reverse complement.
CCATTGAAATCAATGGAGATCGCTAATTCGAACTAAGCAAGTGCTATGAATGGCACTTGCTTAGTTCGAACTAATTTTTTCTAGTTCGAATTAAGTTAATTCGAACTAACTAAAATTAGTTCGAAATAGTTAGTTCGAACTAACTAATTCGAACTAATTTTAGTAAGTGTAGACATAGCCATTGATTCTTGTCCTATCATTGGCAATTTAAGGAGAACAATTTTTCTCCCTCTTCCTTGTAACAATGTTTTAGGTAGTTGAAAACTGTTGTCTCCTCTTAGTCGCCTCCTTTCCACACTAAACAAACCCATTTCTTCCAATCTTCCCTCATAAATCAGCTATTCTAGACCTTTAATCACTTTTGTTCCTCTTCTCTAGACTTCCTCCAATTTGTTCACATTTTGCATGAAATGAGGTGCCCAGAATTAGACATAATACTCCAGTTGAGGCCTAATCAACGTGGAGTAGAGTGGAAGAATTACTTCTCATTACTTACTTACAATACTCCTGTTAATACGTCCCAGAATGATGTTTGCTTGTTTTGCAACAGTGTTACACTGTTGACTCATATTTAGTTTGTGGTCCACTATGACACCCAGATCTCTTCCCACAGTACTTCTTCCTAGGCAGTCATTGCCCATTTTGTACTACTCATTCCTAAATGTAGTACTTTGCATTTGTCCATATTGAATTTCATTCTGTTTACCTCAGACCATTTCACCAGTTTGTCCAAACCATTTTGAATTGTGATCCTATCCTCTAAAGCATTTGCAACTCCTACCTTGGTATCATTTGCAAACTTTATAAGTGTACTCTCTATGCCATCATCTAAATCATTGATGAAAATATTGAACAGAACCAGACCCAAGAACTGATCCCTGCGGTATCCTGCTTGTTATGCCTGTCCAGTGAGACTATGAACCATTGATAACTACTCTCTGGGACAGAGCGTGCTTAGGGCAGGAGATTTGAAACTCCCGAGCCTGGCCGCAGCAGGACAGGGCGGAACAAGCATTCCGCCCAAGCCTTCCGCAGCAGGAGTTCATGGGCTGGATTGTTTTTGTTGCTCTTCTTTGGACTTTCTTCAATTTGTCCATATTTTTCCTGATTTGTGGTGTCCAGAACTGGACACAATACTCCATTTGAGGCCTGATCAGTAAAGAAGAGGGTGGACTAATTACTTATTGTATCTTGCTTACAATACTTCCTCTAATACATCCCACAATATTTTTTTTTTTTTTTTTTGCAACAGTGTTACACTGTTGACTCATATTTAACTTGTGATCCACTATGACCTCCAGATCCCTTTCTGCAGTCCTTTTTCCTAGGAAGTGATTTCCCATTTTGTATGAATGTAACTGCTTGTTCCTTCCTAAGTGGAGTACTTTGCATTTGTCTTTATAGAGTTTCATCCTATTAACTTCAGACCATTTCTTCAGCTTGTCCAGATCATTTTGAATGTTGATCCTATCCTCCAAAGCATTTGTAACCCCTCCCAGCTTGGTATCATCTGCGCACTTTATAAGTGTACTATGTATGTCATTATTTAAGTCTTTGATGAACACATTGAACAGAAATGGACCCACAGCTGGTCCTTGCAGGACCCCACTGGATATGCCCTTCTAAATTCACTGTGAACTGCTGATGATTACTCTCTGGAAATGGTTTTCCAACCAGTTATGCACCCACCTTATAATAGCTCCATTTAGATAGTATTTCCTTAGTTTGTTTATGAGAACATCATGCAAGACAATCTAAAGCCTTAGTAAAATCAAGACATACCACATCTACCTACTCCCTATCAAAGAAAGCTATGAGGTTAGTTTGACATGATTTTGTTCTTGCCAAATTGCTGCTGACTATTACTTATCATGTTATTTGTTTTGCAAATTGATTGCTTATTTATTTGCTCTATTATTTTTCCAGGTACTGAAGTTACCGGTAAGTTGATTGGTCTGTAATTCCTCGGTTGTTCTTAATTTGGCTTTTTATAGATTGGCACTATATTTGCTTTTTTCCACTCCCCTGGAATCTCTCCTGGTTTCTATGACTTTTCGAAGATAATTGCTAATAGCACAGATATCTCCTTAGCTAGCTCCTTGAGTATTCTAGGATCTCTCTCATCAGGCCCTGATAATCTGAAGACGTCTAACTTGTTCTTTCCCTATTTTAGCCTCATATCCTACCTAATTTTCACTATGTTAAATGTCCAGTCCCGACTAACCTTTTTGGTGAAAACTGAAACAAAAAAGCCATTTAGCATTTTTGCCATTTCTACATTTTCTACTATTTGTTTTTCCTCCTTACTGAGTAATGGGCCTACCCTGTCCCTGGTCTTTCTCTTGTTTCCAATGTATTTGTAGAATGTTTTCTTGTTTTATTCTTTATATCTCTAGTTAGTTTAATCTCATTTTGTGCCAGGGCCTTTCTAATTTTGTCCCTACATACTTACGTTATTTGTTCATATTCATCCTTTGTAATTTGGTCTATTTTCCTCTTTTTGTAGGATTCTTTTCTGAGTTCAGATAATTGATGATCTTCTGATCAAGAGAAAACACAACAAAAGTCCTGTAGCACCTTAATAACTAACACATTTCTTTGAGCATAAGCTTTCGTGGGCTGCAACCCACTTCATCAGATGCAAGTAGGTTGCAACCCATGAAAGCTTATGCCTGAAGAAATGTGTTAGTTTTTAAGGTGCCACAGGACTTTCATTGGTTTTGCTATATACAGACTAACACGGCTACCCCACTGGAACTGATTAAGAGAAGTGACTTACCTCCCCCACCCTCCCATGGTTACCCAGCCAGCCAGTACATATGTTTTTTTTTCTACATTACAAGTCAAGACCCCTAAGCCTAAACTAGTTCCCCAAAATCTTTTTGTAGAAATGAGGGATCAGTACTATTTAATGCTTTGTTAATAAAAAGGGAAAGAACAGGGACATGAAGCTTTTAATCACTCAGGTTGCTCTTCAGGAGAGCACTTAAGCATGCACTTAACTTTAAGTACACAGCAAGTGCTTAAGGTGTTTTCTTGAACAGGAATATCTCTCTGAGTTAAAGCCTCTGTTTAGTCATTCCATATAAGTTTACTTTAAAGAAACCTCAGGGTGCAAGGATGTGATATAGTTCAGTGTTCAAATATTTCAACACATTTCTTTTCTGAAATGGGTTACTGTCCGAAGCCCTTATTCAGTAAGGTATTTCAGCATGTCTAATATGAAGTATGGGATTAGCCCCGTTGACTTCAGTGTCACTCTTTGAAATACCTTGTTGAATCGGGCATAGTTTGCTTTCATCTATATATAGATGGCACCACAAATAACTGCTGAAATAAACATTATTAGATTGCTAAGTCCAGTACTCAAAAGTTAGGAAACGCCAGAACTAAGGTTGCCAGTATTCTTTTTACTTAATTTTTGAGTGTGTAATTTCATTGCTTTTTAGAAAACCTGAAATTCCATCATGTGGCATCATATTGGTCCCTGCTTAGTTGACATCCATAGGTTTTGAATCCTGAACTACATGAAGACCTGTGCAAATTAAGCTAACCAACTAATCGATAGCAGTAGTAGGTTGTCATTCTGCAGGTGGCTATCACATATATTTGTAGATAGCAGAGGACTGGTGTAATTCTGAAAATCTTGAGTTCCAGTCGAAGCTCTTCAGGAGAAGTACACTCTGGTGGATGCAAACTCTTCTGCCCATTTCCATTGCAAAGTGTGACCCTGCTGCCTGGTCTCCTCTATCTTCTTTCTTCTCCACATCAGGCTTCTTGCCCCAATACTATTCGCCTTGTCTACTTGGGTTTCTCATTCTTATTTCCCTGTCTCCTTGCCCAGCCAGTCACAGTTCACCCTGAGCTCCCATTTCCATTCTAACTGGTCCCACTCTCCATCCCAAAACACTTCCTTATAAAACCTCCTGGGTAACGGCCCAGTCTCAATGTCTCCACAGCTCCACTATTGTCCCACTGTTCCCACTCTCCAGCTGTTTTGTCTATTCTCCCATCCCCATTGCAGGTATGGCTCTCTTCCCCCTCTGCATTCAAATTGGGTGGCATCCTCCTCCATTCTGTCTATGTACCATCAGCACAGACAGTGGGTATAATAGGTTGGGGAGGCTAAGTCTCCCCAACCAGCTGCCAGTGAAAACTCCTCCCCCTCTCTGCCCCAATCACGCTTCACCCCCGACATCGACATGCTGTCAGAGAAGGTGTTGGCCCAGCGCATACCCAAGGGATTCCTCTGTGCATGGTAGACCCAGCCTGGGATGGGCTTGGTGCTGGAGCTATTACTCTTCAGCACTGTAGGGAACACAGGGTGGGGTCAAATATAAACACTGGGTGTGGGAGTGGGTTAAAAGGTGCGAGTGGGATCCGAGTCTGCCTGGAGTCCCCATGCTCGCTGGGCTTTGTGTCACCAGGCAGGGAGGGTGGGCACCCTTTGCTTTTTGAGGGTGCAGCCTATGCAGAGGTCCCTCGCTGAGTTTAAAGTCTTACTTCAAAGTGTGGTAGCATGAGAACTTTTCAAAAGAAAGGTCCCCAGAATTTTTTAATAAGGGCAAAACAACATATTTTTCCTTAGCTTTTTTCTTGGAAATGGCTGAATTGTTTTCATGGAAACTTTCCCAGATCCCAGAAATATTTAGAGATTTTTTTTTTGGCTGGGGGTGGGAAGGGGGCCAAAGTTATAAGCAAGTAAAAACAGGGTCTTATAATGTTGTTCTAAATTATATTTTATATAATAATTTATAAAACCACAGACTAACCAAAGACCCCCTCTTGAATCATTCAGAGTGTGTGCTCATGCATTCTTGCATCATTCTCTCATCAGCGGGTGTGCATAATTTTGTGCGTGGAATGCCATAACTTTGATTTGAAGGGCTCACCATTAGAGCTGAGAATTTACCGTAGTTCAGTCTCCAGTACCACTGAGGGTTTCTCCACATTATGAAGACTGTACGGGACAATCATTGGTAGCAATATTATGATAGGTACACTGGCATAACCCTGTAGCATAGAAGCAGCCTATGTTGACAGAGGAATTTTTTTGGAGGTTTAGCCATAGGAATTGACTTTTATATCGCTGATTTTAATCATGATTTAAATCAGCAAGAAGGAAATGATTATATTTTAATCATTTCCTTCTTGCTGATTTAAATCATGATTAAAATCAGCGATATAGATTTCAGTTGTGTTTTGCGTTTGTACTTTCTAGTTGTTTTCTTAATGGTTGATCCTCATTGGGTTGGTGGTAATTAAAATGATGATATGCAACTAAATACAGAATTTATACTATTTGGTGCCCCCCCTTCTTTTACATTCATTCAGATTCTTAATTTTTACAATTTTAATTATATTAGAAAATAGTGAATGATGCATTTCTTATTAACTGAATCGAGATTAATTCTTTTTCTTGTGGTTTGTCAAACTGTAGTTGGATGGAAATAAAAATATGCAAAACCAGTTTTTAAAGTTTTATTTAATAAAAATATTACCTTGAATATACTAGATGCACAAACAGGGAAAAAAACATATCAAAAGTTGGGTTTTTTGGCATTTAAAATTAATTTTCTACACGAAGAAAGTAATACGTGTAGTTAGTCAATTGAACTGATTTGTTTCCTATCCCCATGGCCTTCAAGAGCGGGTACACTTCATCCTCTCATCTACTTTTTCACTCTTTATTGGTTTCGTAACTTTGAGAAAACTAGCCATTGAACTGAACTAGGTGAATAAACAGAAATGAAGAAAATGTTTTCTCTGAACCTGCAGAAGAGACTGTTTCTGTCAAAGGAAGATTAGACACATCAGCAAACTCTGCTTCCAGGAGCTAAGCCACTGACTTCTTTTATTTCAGTGGTTTGACTTTCTTGAAACCTTGGCAGCAAACATGTACTGCTTAAAATGATTTAAACACAAAAACTATAAGTAGTATAGGCCTCTACACATGTTGTCATTCAAATTGATTTTAAATAGGTTTATTTGAAAACCTAAATAAACGCAAGATTAATTGACTTTTTTTAAAAAAACATTTAAAAATTTTCATGCATCCTATGTAGGAATACCGCCACTTCCTCGAACAAGGGTAGCGACAGCAATGGAAGCATTCTTTCATTGCTGTAAGTGTGTCTACGCTGAGGAGGTAGGTCAGCATCGCCTATGTCAGGCACAGGTGATCGACATACTATGTTAACCTAACTTAAATATAGGTCAGACCTGACTCTTTTTGGTGTATTTGCTGAGGATGTGTTTAGATGAGAAATGCTCCAATGTTTCTACTGCAGAAACTTACTTCGTAGGCCGAAGGGTTTCATCTGTTGCTGTAGTAAATCCACCTTTCTGAAGCCTGGGCTGCACTGCAAAATTAAATCAGTGTAAGCTTCCTTGCATCGGCCTAGTCATGCATGTGTTTACGCTGAATTTGTCTCCCACTAATGTAAGTGCCCCATTATTCCACCTCTCCGAGCAATGGTGAGATCAAGACACGCTACTTTACCCATATCAATACCAACAGTTCTTCAGCAGCAGTTCCATGATACCTGACACTCATCACTTTGGTCACAGTTGTTCACCTCCATTGTTCAGGTGCCACAGAGAGTCTTTCCATCTTCTCCCCCACCCCCTACACGTTAAAGCCCTGCAAATTTTTAAATGCTTTTTCCTGATTGTTCAGTTTATCGAGCACACTGAACAACTTTCCACTGTTGTGTGCAACTGCCCAGCTGACCTTGCCAGCTACATGTTTCAGATGCACTCCAGCCTGGAGTATACTGGAAATACTGGATCTCCTGGGCCTGTGAGGAGAAGAGGCTGGGCAGGCACCGCGATGAACCAGCCATAGAAATGTGGACATCTGTGAGCAGATTGTTCAAGGGATTCAGGAGAAGGGGTACAACAGATCAATAGGTGCTGCATGAAAGCGAAGCAACTGTGGCAGGCGTATTAGAAGGCTTGGGAGGCCGACAGTTGATTTGGTGCTGAGTCAGACCAGCTGCTTTTACAAAGGACATAAGGGCCTGGGTGGCTTCGGGATGCCAACATGCTTGACGGAGACTCCACCAGCAACCCATTGAGCACAGTGTACACTTCTAAGGAGCCCGAGTCACAGGCGAGGACAAGGAGAAGGGAAAAAGAGGAGGATGGGAGACACGTGACTGGAGGGGACCAATCCAGTTATACTAGAGCCAAGACCTCTTTGGACTCCACCAGAGTCCTGTAAAGCACTGATGAGCCTGATATAGAAGAATGAATCTTGGTGTAGTGAAGGGGCTTGGCCTGCCTCAGAGACAGACAAGGAGAGAAGGGTCAGACCAGCTGGGAGGAGTCAGAGACTACCTGTCCATCAGGCCAGAAGTCAAGGGGCAGGGCAGGAAGTACAAAAGGAGGGCCTGAGGGCTCATTTTGGCCTGAGCTCCCAGAAGGGAAGGATGTCTCTTCCCTCCCCTGGACCAGTATGCAAAGGAGGAGATGCCTGCGGACTGGGAGCTTGTCCCTGCGTATCACCGGTTAGCCGGCCCAAGCTACTGGGACTGGCCGGGTGCCAGCTGCCAGGAAAAGACCCCGCAGGCCTACAACCTCAAGGAGTTACCAGCAGCCTGGGATCTGGAGGCACCCCCTGGACTGACCCACCCGAAGGCCCTGGAGGTTCCCTCTGAGAGCACTGATCTGGAAGATCTGCCAGCCACTGACAACAGGGAGGAGACTGCAGCAGGTGAAGACCTGTAGGAACTGTGCAAAGTTCTGCACTTAGGAAAGAAAAATCCCATGCACTGCTACAGGCTGGGGACCGATCAGCTAAGTAGCAGCGCTGTAGAAAAGGACCTGGGGGTTATGGTGGACAGGAAGATGAATATGAGCCAACAGTGTGCCCTTGTTGCCAAAAAGGCCAATGGCATATTAGGCTGCATCAGTAGGAGTATTGCCAGCAGATCGAGGGATGTGATAATTCCCCTCTATTCGACACTGGTCAGGCCGCATCTGGCATACTGTGTCCAGTTTTGGGCTCCCCACTATAGAAAGGATGTGGACAAATTAGAAAGAGTCCAGCGGAGGGCAAAAAAAATGATTAGGGGGCTGGGGCACATGACTTATGAGGAGAGACTGAAGGAACTAGGCTTCTGTAGTCTACAGAAGAGAAGACTGAGGGGGGATTTGATAGCAACCTTCAACTACTTGAAGGGTTGCTCCAAAGAGGAGGGAGCTAGGCTGTTCTCGATGGTAACAGAGGACAGAACAAGGAGCAATGGTTTCAAACTACAGCTGGGGAGGTCGAGGTTGGATATTAGGAAAAACTTTCTCACTAGGAGGGTGGTGAAGTATTGGAATGGGCTACCTAGGGAGGTGGTAGAATCTCCATCTTTGGAGATTTTTAAGGCTCGGTTAGACAAAACCCTGGCTGGGGTGATTTAGTGAGAGTGGTCCTGCTTTTTAGCAGGGGGTTGGACTAGATGACCTCGTGAGGTCCCTTCCATCCCTATGATTCTATGAACTGCTGTATGCTGCTAGCCACGATGAGCTACCCAACCTACCGCCCCCAGGTGACGTAGAGGGGTTCTGCAACCTAACCCTGGGGAACTATCCTGAGAAGACAGAGGGGGATGAGGCTGGTCAGGTACCACTGGGAGAGGGGGTAGGAAGTGGCCTAGGGGAGCTGAATCACAGGTGCTCTGACCTGAGGCTGGTGGGTGAGTCAGTGTGTTTAGTTTGGGACCCCGTTGACCCCGTGAACGAATCTGCGGCCATGAGTAGGACCTGGGCTAGGACACAGTGGAGACAGGTGGGTCTGTGTCCTTCTCCTCCTCTCTCCTCCAGGGTGGCACCTCTGGCGTGTGCCCACTCCCTGAGACTGTCTACTCACCTGAACCTTAAGAGTGCTTGATCCCCTAACAGCAGAGACTGTTTGTGTGGGCCTGCCCCACCCAAAAGGGGGCCAGAGACTGTTTGTCAGATCTGGGGCGTGACTCCCCAACTGCATAGGGCAGCGAGGAGGTGTGACCACCACCCTACACTTGGGTAAGCGTGTCAATGTATTTCCCATTACAATGAATATTGATGGCAGTTTAACAGGGTGTAGCTATGGACCAGTTTACTTCTGGTGGAAGAGATAGCTGTACAACTAGAGAGGTAGTGGTGTTACTCCTTTTTTTGTGTTTGGTTCCCCTGTAGAGTTAGGTAGGGGTGATGGGTCACGTGGAGATGTTTGTTTATGTATGCAGGCATGTCCTTTGAATCTTCCTGAGAGCTCTTAGTAAAGCTTTCATGGAGGAACTCTATAGTGCTTTCCTCAGTGTTTGTACGGCTGGCATCGCTATTTCTTTCTCCACAGTTGGATGAGATCAGCTAAAACTACCACTGCCTGTGGAAAATGGCGCCACATTTCCCTCTTCTCATGGTTTCAAGCAACTGAGCAATTCTCTTCTTGTTTCTTCATCCTGGGCAGGCCATAGTCGTCATGGCAGGTGCAGTGAATGGCACTGTGTTCAAGCACTCTGAACCAGAAGTGTCAATAAGCATGATTTTTTGGAAAATTTTAGGGGAGCAAAGGAAAGGAGTTCTGAATCTTAGCTTTCTCTTTGTATTGTGACTATACTCACAATGATCTCTCTAGTGTTTCATCTTTTGGCACCAGGGGTGTTTGCTTCCCTGGCTGGTAGGCACCAGGGGCAAAATCTTTGGTGCCATGGTGACTGGGCACCCAGGATTTCTCAAGTCCTATCATACATGTACAGCAACCACCACAAAATCAATAGGTGCACTGAGAGTGTTATATTCATACATGTTCAGCAAGCACCACTCAGTTCCTAACAGGCCTCAGTACATCACAATGCATTACTGTGGCTCCCTATTAAAGTTCTCTTTCAAAGCCTCCTCCCGAGTTGGTTAGCTCTGCAGTCAGCTCTTCTAATAACCGTGGTGTCTGGCTTTTCAAACTCAGCAAACAGCTGCTCCACTTTCACCCTCCACTCATCTGCAGTGTTTCCTCCTTTACTTCACACATGTCACCATGCAGGTCACAGCAGGCAGCTATACCCACTGGGATGTTGTTTTCACTGAGATCCAGTTGTGTGAGTAAACAAAGCCAGTGTCCCTTCACTCTACCAAAAGCACATTCAACTATCATTCTGCACCTGCTGAGGCTGTAGATGATTTTTTTTCCTTGATGCTGCCAAGGTGACAGGTGTTCAACTTCATGAGCTGAGGGAGGAAGGGGACGCAAGGAATAGGCTAGATCCCCGAGGATAAATATTGGCATCACATCATCACCAGTGGTAATCTGCCAATGGGGAAAGAAAATCCCTGATCATAATTTTCTGAACAGTCCTATGCTCTTAAAAACGTGAGCATCGATGGCAAGGTGATCCCATGCCAGGATAGGGATACGAGCACTGTATATTGCTCCACTGCAGTTCGGGAACCCTATTGCTGCAAATCCATCCGCGGTGTCCTGTACATTGGTGAGAGTTGCCACCTGATATGCAGGATTGTAATTAATAGCCCTTCAGACTGGCATGACAAGGTCCTCTATAGTGGATTTTCCAACACGGACAAGTAGCAGTCCGGTGTTGCAAGCTTTCACAGGGCAGTTGCCAATGGTTTCTCCACTGTCAGTATAGCTCTCATTCTGGTGTTCTTGTGCTAGAGGGCTCAGGCAAGCTCAGCACATAGATCCAGGAACATGGCCTTGCACGTCCGAAAGTTCTGCAGCTACTGCTTGTCATCCCAAATCTGTATTACAAGGTGTGATGCTGTCTGGATTTAGGGAACCATTTATGATATTATTTTGTATTAATATTTTATCATTGTTATAATCCATAGGAACTATGCCATGTTTGGTGTCAATAGAAAGTTAGTAATTTCTGGGGAATGATTATATAGTTTATGTGTAGGATTCGTATTCATATTAGAAGTTAGGAATATGGTTGTCATATGCATATTTTAACTTGTGTGAGTCTGGGGAAATTCCCCAGACTGAATGTCTACCCAGCCACTGTCCCCTTAATGGCCCATTAAGGAAGCTCCTCAGTACAATGGGCCGAAGGAAAAACCTGTTGAGCCATTAGGACTTGAACATGTGACTCAACTCCATTTCAATTGGAAAGAACTGCACACAGCATGGAGAAGGCCAGAGGTGATAAAAGGCAGCAGCCCGGACTCCATCTTGCTCTCAAGTCCCCAGTCTACAGCCAACACCCATCTCTGGAACTATTCCTCTGAGACTGAACAAAGGATTGAGGCCCACCCTGGTGCTGGGTGTTTACCAGAGGAACAAGCCTGCAAACTCCAGAGGAACAAGCCTGCAAACTGCTTTTCATGAACTTTAAATCATTTGTATGTATGTGATTCGCTTTGACCCTTAACATCTCTCATATTTTGCTTCTTTTCTTCTTATATTAAACCTTTAGTTGTAGTTGCTAAAGGATTGGCTACCAGTGTGGTATTTTGGGTAAGATCCAAACCTATATTGTTCTGTGTGCTGTGGCTGGCCCTTTGGGGTCAGGAGAACCTATATCTTTAAGGGACCGTGCGGCTAGGTGGGAGCCGGAGGAGCTGGAGTGCAATAAAGGGAGCTGTTTCTATTTTGGGCAGATTTCTTGGTACCCGGTGTGGGGAACCAGAAGCCTGGTTGTGACTGACAGGGAGACTGGTTTAAGTACCACCCATCAGTGTGTGGGGAGTTTGGCTCCCGGTTTTGCAGCTTGCCCTGATTTTTGCACGTCCAGGAGGGTATCCCAGGAGGCCCTGGTCACACAAGGTGATCCCAGAAATCAGTGCATGTGTCTCAGGCCCAGAAACAATGCTCATCCTCTGCAGCTGCTCTGTGAATGCCACAAACATCATTGAGATGTTTTTTGCTGTATCCCACAGCAATCTGTCTGCCACAAAACCATCATGTTTCCCTCTGATTTGGTGGCTGTACAAACACTGAAGCATCATGTTCCCTGTCCATGCTCCATGCTTCCATCAATGGTGTTCAGCAAGGGGGCCAGATAGGTTTATGAGATTTTTAAAAAGGGTGCAAAAATTATGTGATATAAAAGATATTATGGGTTGGAGAAAGTTGCATGCTGGGAAGTTGACTCCTTGTTCCCAGTCACCCAAGCATGTCTCATTTCTGCCCCCACCCTGCAGTGTCAAAACTTCCAAAACAGTGTGCAGGATGGCGGTGAGTTGCATGCTGGTATACTACCATATGCACCAACACAAGCATTCTTGGTGAGTATGCACAGTGTCAATGCTAGGAGCCGAGTATGCACATGTGCAAACAGAATATATTAACTGTGGTGGCATTGTGCTGGTGCAATTTGTGTCAGCAAAAATTTGTAGTGTAAATGTGCCGTGAGAGGTGGCAGCTAGGATAATGGAAGAATTCTTCTGTCAACCTTGCAGTGTCTACACTGGGGCTTAATTACATTACACAAGGTATGAAATTTTGTATAGCCATGACTCATCTGGTAAAGTTGACTGAACGGTAGTATAGGCCAGCCCTGAAACTCCAAATTTTGTTCGTGATGTGGAGGTGGGTGAAAGTTTTGGCAATTTTCAATATTGACTCACGCGGGCATGTTTGGAGTGTTTTATGATAGCAGGGAAATATTGAACTGTGTCTGATTTGTAAGAGGTCAGGCAAACTTTTTCTCTTTACCCTGACAGGTTTCTACTGTAGTTATCATGTGAATACCTGTCCACCAGAAACTGGACTGGGTCCATTCACTCATTTCACAGAGACTAATTGGCAGACATCAGTTTATAACAGTATATGAGCAATATTGAGCTGGGCTGGAGTTATTTCTTTACATTTATTTGAATTGCCTATTCAGTCAAGCTCTAGGTACCTGTACAGTTGTCCTAAGCAAAAGAAAAGAAAAAAAATCCTCAATGATATATATCCTTACCATAAATAATTCTGACTCTTGGGCCTCCTCACATCATAGACTGCTTAGTTATATGATAAGACTCTATTACACATAATAGCTCACCATGTATGGCACTACATCCCAACTTCCTCAAACTGCTCCTCCCAAAAAGACCCAGGAGAACAAAGTATTGTAATTCATCCTGAAGGCTATGCTACATCTTGTCTCAGCAGGATGAAGATGAAGGAAGAGTTCTAAAATTGAAAATCCTTCTTGGAAAATGACCTGCCAGAAACTCTCTCATCTTAAGCAGCTCTGCTGTCTGCACTGAGTGGAGAGGGTTTTTTCAGGCAGCCTAGTGAAAGACTATGTATTCTGTTATCAATCCTCTGAATCAGCCAGCTGATCAAACCCGTGTGTGTTCTTCTCTTTTCTTCCCACAAGAACACCACTAACTTTTGTTTTATCAGCATACTCAGTTATCATAGTGATGACACACTTTAGAATATAAATGCCTTTCTAGCCTATTTGTGATATAGTTGAGAATATGACATTAGAATTTAGCTGTGTGCAGCCAGATGGCTTATATCGTGTTGCTAAGGAAACAGACTATAAATGTAATGGTAGCAGAGTGTCCACAGAATATCAGACTGTTTGAAGCTGGTATTTTTAACCCATGAACGGTAATTAGATAGCTAGATAAATAAAATAGATAAAATTAAGAAATATTAATTTCCTGTTTGATATTTCATTATTTTAATTGCCCATTTATATTGACTAAATTTACTTCACTTCTTTCCTGTGTCTACCAATGTACATGGGGCATTTTGCTACAATTCACAATGAAATGATGATATAAACATTAAGGAATTGCAATAGAACATCTATCATAAAAGGAATTTTCAAAACTATTCTTTGTGGGCTGGGTAAATATATGAAAACCAAACAGAGGAACACTCCTATAGAAAAATATCTTTGGGCTGGGACAAGAAGTTAAGGTAATAGAAGTGTGGAAGAGATAGAGCTATCAAAGAGGATAATCATCGATAGGGCACACTTCCAGGTTCAGACCCACTCTTTCATCCTTTCTCCAAAAATGTTAATTGTTTATTGGAATTAAAAATAGGTTTTAACATAAACAGTGTTTTAAACAGATATAAACTCTTTCCCCCTCTCAGTTGCTCAAAACCTGAGATTTTCACTTTCTAGTTTCTTGTGATGTCATTTCACTTGTTTTCCGGTCATCCTAGGCCATAACTTTCAAAGAACCACTGAATTTGGGGTTCAACTTGAGTAATTTTCAGCCAGATGTTTCACCAGATGAGTACTTGTGACACCAAATACTGCTTTACAGCCTACCTTCATCCTCTTTAGAACTTCCCTTCAGGTAGTTGAAGGCTGTTATTAATTTCCTCCCTCACTCTTCTCTTCTGCAGACTAAATAAGCCCAGTTCCCCCAGCCTCTCCTCATAAGTCATGTGCCTCATCTCCCTAATTATTTTTGTTGCCATCCACTGGACTCTCTCCAATTTGTCTGGATCCTTTCTGTAGTTGGGGGCCCAAAACTGGACACAACATTCCAGATATGGCCCCACTAATGCCAAATAGAGGGGAATAATCATTTTTCTCATTCTGCTGGCAATGCTCATGATAATGCAGCCCAATAAGCCATTAGCCTTCTTGGCAACAAGGACATATTGTTGACTCATATCCAGCTTTTTGTCCATTGTAACCTCAGGGTCCTTTTTGCAGAACTGCTGCGTAGTCAGTTGGTCCCCTGTCTGTAGCAGTGCCTAGGATTCTTCCATCCTAAGTGCAGGACTCTGCACTTGTCCTTGTTGAACCTCATCAGAATTTTTTTGGCCCCATCCTCCAAATTGTCTAGGCCACTCTGTATACTGTCCCTGCTCTCTACTATATCTACCACTATCCACAGTTTACTGTCATCTGAAAACTTACTGAGAGTGCACCAACCCCATCCTCCAGATCATTAATGAAGATGCTGAACAAAACTGGCCCCAGGACCAACTGTTGGGGCACTTGGCTTGATATCGGCTGCCAACTAGACCTCAAGTTGTTGATCACTACCTCTTGAACCTGACAATCCTGCATGCTTTCTGTCTACCTTACAGTCCAACCCATACTTCTTTAGCTTGCTAGCAAGAATACTATGGAGACCAGTATTTTTGCGAGTCAAGCATATCACATCCATAGAGCCAGTCATCTCATCACAGAAGGTAATCAGATTGGTCAGGCATGACTTGCCCTTTGTGAATCCATCCTGACTGTTCCTGATCACCTTCCTTTCTTTCAAATGCTTCAAAATAGATTTCTTGAGGACATGCCCCATGATTTTTCGGGGATCTGAGGTGAAGTTGATTGGTCTGTAGTTCCCCTGGTGGTCCTCCTTCCTTTTCTTGAAGATGAGCACTGTATTTGCATGTTTCCAATCATCTCAATCACTTCAAGTTTTCAATGATAATAGTCAGTGGATCTGCAATAGTATCAGCCAACTCCCTGAGCGACCTTGGATGTACTGCATCCAGCCCCATGGACTTTTGCAAAAAAAAAAAAAAAGCATTGAGTACTTCAGCTTTTTTTCACATCATCTCTCACTAGTTTTCCTCCTCCATTCAGTAAGGTACCCACACTTACCCTGACCACCTCATGCTAAGATACCTGTAGAAACCCTTCTTGTTACCCTTCATGTCCCTTGCTAGTTGCAACTTCAGTTTTGCTTTGGCCCTCCTGATTTCACCCCTGCGTCCTTGAGCAATATGTTTATACTCCTCCCTAGTAATCTGTCTAAACTTACACTTCTTGTAAGCTTTGCTTTTCTATTTAAGCTCATCAAAGATTTTTCTGTTAAGCCAAGCTGGTCACCTGTCATATTTGCCATTCTTTCTGCATACCAGGATGGTTTGTTTCTGTGCCTTCAATAACATTTCTTTAAAATACAGCCAGGCCTGCTGAACCCACTTCCCTTTCATGTTAGCTTCCCATGGGATCCTGCCCATCAGTTCTATGCGGAAGTCAACGTCTGCTTTTCTGATTTAACATGAGTTAATATATAACTGCTTCCAATTATGTAATCTTGCCTGTCCAGATTTTTAATAAATATTCTGGAAAGCAGTCTGAAAATTATTCTGGTTTTATTTGTGTAAGTGATAAGGGAAATGTGGTAGGATATTTGAGAGAGTTTGGGGCCTGCTTGGTTTTTTTCCTTTAGCAGGAGAAATTGCTGATGGAATCTCTTTATTTTGTTTATAGCAATTGTGGAATCTCTTTATTTTGTTTATAGCAATTGTAGAAAGACGTGTTCCCCTGAACGCAGAAGATAGTTTCTTTGTTCACAGTTCAAAGCCCCCTTCCAGTCAGCACCCAGTCCCAACACTCTTTCTGTAAGTTTTTTCCAGCACCACACATTTAGTACTTGTTCAGGCTGCAGCTGGTTTCAGGCTGCCTTCTGTCTTAGTTTCTTGGTGTTTCCTGCATCTCTTAGGCCAAGTTTATACTGATGGTGGCAAGTTTGGAAAGGGATTAGATATCAAATGATGGAGAAGAGAGTGGGAGGGAAGTGGAAATGGCCATGGGGGTGAATAATGGGGGAAAACAAGTCTCCTGTTCCCCTCCTGTGTGTGTCCCAGTCTGGGTCCACCAGCCCAGCTACAGGAGTGTGAATCCTCCCTTTTCTCTGCCTCCCCCATGTGAGCCAGGTTTTTGAGGGGTTTGCCTATCTGGAATGAGCTCCTTTTCCCTTAACCCCCTAATCTAAGCTGGGGATCAGTGTGTCCCTGCTACACCAGTGATGTCTGACCCCTCTTTGCTTGCCATGTGTGCCAGGATCTTAGGAGTTCCTGCCCATCCCGCATGTCAGTCCCCATGCCATACTATTCCCCTGATGTGAGCCAGGTTCAGGAAGGGTATTATCTTTCTGAGAGTGTTTGAGCCCCACTTCCTAACCCATTCATATGCTTATTACTTTAAACATAGTTTTTGGCATTACTTAGAAATTTTATCCTGTTTTCTCTGCTTGCATATTGTTATTCAAGACTGATTGAACAACATAATTTTAAGACCCCACCAGTCATTTCTGGAAAGAAATTTTTTGTGCATTTATTGTACTGGATTTGTTTTGTCCATCTACTGGCATATATGAGGGTCATTCTTGAAAGTCAGGTAAATGAAAACTCTTTAACCTTCCTCCTGTTAACCTCAATGTAGACATTTCTTTGGAATTGTTGCTCATAAGAAAGATCCATTTTTGTGAAATTTTTTATTTTTTTTTAAATGTACTGTCTTGAGAGGATCATTATTATTAGCTGGTTTCAGTATTGAAACTTGTTCACAGGTTCCACAAGCAGTTAGATAGCTTGACTTAATAGAAACACCTAAAGCTGTTGTTCAGATTCTACATTTTTATGTTCCAAAGGGGTAACCGTGTTAGTCCAGTTCAGGAAAACAAACAAGTAGTCCTGTGCACTTTTAAAGGATAATAAATTTATTCATCGCATGTGGGATTTTCTCCCATGAAAGCACATGTGATAAATAAATTTGTTAGTCTTTAAAAGTGCCACAGGACTCCTTGCTTGTTTTACATTTTTATGTTAAGGCAAGGGGGGGTAACGTTCCAGTACGTATCTGACTTGGTAAATTGTCCTAAATTAATTCAGCAAACGAAGCAAAAGGTAATAATGGTTGGAAATCAAATGAATAATAATGACTTGCTAGATTATTTTTGCATTAGTTAAAAATAAAAATTCTATACATTTGATACAAAATAAATAAACTTTTTATTAAGATGACCTCTTTTTATCTTGGAGGATTCTGTGTGCTGCACTCCTGCATTACTGTGAAACACCCACCTATGCTACTTGGTGAGCCACAAGCACTGTGCTTTCTTGACCTAAACACCGTGGGATCTGCAGTATTCAGAAGGAGCAGGAATTCTAACATCTACTTATTTGGAGATAGATTTGGGTAAATGTCCTGGGATGCATCAGAGCTTGGTTGCAGTGAGGGTTCCAGCAAGAATCGCATTGGTGTTCCCTCCCAACCTCAGCTCCTCCAAACTTGAACAGCACCTTGACGTTAGAGTTGTAGGATAGGAAGCAGGGGTCCTTTAATTAATAAAGGATTAATAATCAAAATCCAAATGGAAAAAGATTTATGGTGGGGATAAATTTAACAGGAAGTATGTAAATAAGACTGAAAAAATAAGATGCAGATTTAAAACAAAATAAATGTTAAAATAGACAATATGAGAAAATTAGTTAGATAACGGTTAAGGAATAAAACTATAAAAATAGAGAATGAATAAAAGTCACCAGAATGATGATTAAAAGCAGCCGAGTCCTGTTCCTACATTGTTGTTTAGTCTGGTGGATAATTGTGGCTGCAAAGTTTGCTCGTGTAGATATTGTCAAAAAGCTTTTGTAGACTCTTTGGGCCACAGAGGGCAGGCTCAGTCAATCAGTAGATAACATGTGGACAACATACCTAGCCCAGAATTTATAAAGAATACAAAATAATCACATTTTCCCAGTCATTCTAATACATTCATTTCCATACCTACTTCTCACCTCCCCCAATTACTCTTTCATAGCCAGGTAAGTATATATGTAAGTGATGATGAAATAAGTTTGCATATTTTGCCCAGATATGTCAGTAATGTAAATAAAGACATTTCAGTAATGACTTTTACCTCATAAAAATGACAAACTGTATGCTCACTCTGTTTCATTCATAAATAGCTGATTGCATTTTGTTAAACTTTTAATTACTAAGAAGCAAATCCAGCCAGCTTCCTCTTCCTTGGCAGCAGAACAGGTATATTTCCAGGATGTAAATAGGTAAAAGTATATAGGAGAGCCAAGGATAAGGTATATCCCTTTCCTTGCATGGAGCCTGGGTTTGTAATTCTCTCTTCTTGGCATTGCCCAATGGACAAAGGCAGAAACTGTGTTGCATGGATCATCTGATCCTCCCGTCCACAGAAGAGTGTGGGCGGTGATGTAGACTACATCAACCAGGTGGCTGAATTAGCTTTGCAGCTGCTTTTCAGTGTGTGGTGGATTTGTTCTAAATTCTGCCTACTACCTTCTTGGTGTGCAAACCAGGTTTTCAGGTGGGGCATATGGAAGGTGTATTTGACCGATTATGCAGCTTAAGGTGTTCAAGGTAATCAGGGTTTGGTTTATTTAAGTACAAGAACACTGAAATAATATCCTGTTACGTTTCCAAAAGGCCCAGACTGAATATAATGAAACCTAACTGAAATAATGTTATTGTTGGGTTGATGCCAAGCATGGAAAGTTTTCAGAAAATAATATTTTGCCAAAAGTTATGACCAGTTTGAAAAGAGAGGTGTATGTATGTATGCATGCATGTATTGCAAAGCTTTTGCAGCCTTTTGAGGGAGTCACAAGCATGCTCCTATGTCTTGATGGATGATTCTGAATGCTTGCATATATTATTTGTATTACTGTGGTGTCTAAAGCTCTCGCTTGTATTTGGGGCGTCTTTGTGTTAGCCACATGAACACATATTAAGGGCTGGGAACTTTCTTTGGCATAGGCTTGTCTCTCAGTTGTATGAAAAATACACACCTCTGAGAGATCATCGTAGGGATGCCAGCCAAATTCTTGGTGTAGCAAGTGCTAGGTCGATAGAGAAATTCTTTTTTCTACCTAGCTATTGCCCTCTTGTGATGGTAGATTAATCATAGCAATCAGAGAACCCCTCTCATTGCTGTAGAGAGTATCACCAAAGTACAACCAACAGCATTTTAAGAGTTGACATACCTGAGAACAGTCCCTATCCTGAAGAGTAAAGAGAGTTGAGGTGGTAATGTATCCACACAAAGCAATGCTTGGTAGTGGTGCAGTAACCTATTGGTTTTGACCTTAAAATCAAAATAATTTGGGTACTCATATAATTTTCTTTGAGTACATTTGTTAACATACAGCAGCTAAACTTTGACAGACTCGTGGGCCTGCCCAGAGCCCCATTGACATCAGAGGAGCTCTGCTTAGGCACGGTTGCACACAACTCATTACAGGATCACGGCAATGATCTGTGTCGATAGATTCTACTGATTTGAGAGAGTGTCTCTATACATATAATGTGGAATACCAATTGGACTCAGTACAAACTCTTCAAATGCACTCTCATTTCTTTAAAAAAATGACTTATTTTTATCCACCGCTTGGCAGCTTGAGGTTAAAGTTATACCTAGGTGTCAAAAGATTACTTCTATAATTGGCTTTAAAACCACTACCGGCTCTTACTGATGGCATCTTCTCTAGCATGCAAGTGATAAGAAATAATTTTTTTTTTCTAGAGACTATGCTAACCCTGTGGGAAGATCTAATACGTTGAATTTGAATTTAATCCTTCCAAATTCTTGGCAGTATCTTTTGCCTGCTGGCAGATCTGTTCACTTAGCTAATGCTTTAGTGAGACTGAAGAAAGATTAACAGTTTATGATGCTGATTGTATTAAACGGGGAACAGATCTAGCAATGAAAACCTATAATAATTTTATCACTGTGTTTTATCTGTGTGTTACACATGACTGAATAATATTTTCAATTATCCTGTTTATTGGAATAAAGAAGTGAATTTTTGAGCTGATTGTAAAATAAACATCCATTAATACTGACTTTTGACCATTTGGGGAAAGTTTGACAGAATGATCATAAAACAGGTCAAAGCCTTACCAGCTGTTTAAAAGCCAGAAGATAAATGTCCATGAGTATTCCAGAAGAATGCAATGCTGTCTCCCGCTACATTGGCCTTGTGCTTTAGTTTTTATGTATATATAATATTTGTAAATAACTGAGGCCATTGGGAGCTGCTAAAAAGCATTGACGTTTCAGCTTTCAAGACTTGCTGATACTTTTTCATTTCCCTTTGAGAATAAGTAGAAGAATCTGCTAAAATGTTCATTTGAAAATGGATAGTCTGAATTCACCAGAGCCTAAAAGTAATACTTAGGCTTCATAACCAATTTGATGAACGTCATATTTGATATCTGTTAAAGTGGAACAATAGCCTGTTGACGACTAGAGTCTGATGATATGTACAAAAATAAGAGGCCTGCTGACAAAATGAGTGAAACTCAGTAATGGCCATTCCTTTTACTGTAGGTGTCCGAACATTTTCATTCTTCTGATATGATTGCATTGATGTCAGTTACTTCGTGGGAACCTCATTCACACCTCCTTATGAAATTTCATAGCAGCATTTGTGTTTAAATGCTATTCTTTCCATTGATTTTTAGAGGGTTTAGGATCAGTAACACTGTAAGGTTTTTAAACATGTTCCTGTCTTTAAGCATAGGAGTAGCCCAGTTGACTTAGAAGCTAGGTACATGCTTAGGTATCTTGCAGAATTGGGTCCCATGTTCTAAGAGATACTTAACAGAATGTTAACCCCTTCCAGTTAAAAAAAAAAAATTACTTTTACTAGAGGGCAAATTGCTGTACTTCTGCCTTACGTTTGTACATAGTTTTCATAGTTTCAGAATCACTTCTTCTTTGACCACCGCCATGGGCCTGCTCCAAGAATGCTCTCAGGTTTCTAGCTGTCACCTCTCTGGGTAGGGACCCACACTGATTCTTTTATACTGGGGTTTTAGGCTATGGTCCTCTGGCATTCACTGTATTTCTCCCCAAGCCAGTCTAACATCCAGTCTCTGCACTTGTCATTTTCCTCAAAGAGAAATGAAGGGTTTACCAGTAATTATAAATGACTGTGCAGCGCTTTGAGTACATATATTTAAGGACAAAAACATACAGAGGAAACATATGAAACAAGTAAAAGGGCTCCATGCAAGAATTATACTGGCAATCGCTCATCAGTCCGGGCTGGACTGTGGCAGGTTCCAGTCTTTTAATACCTTCCACAGGGAGGAGTGCCCTCTTGGACAAAAGGTTATATCCATTTGTGGGATCAGAAACAAGATCCCTGAGTCTGTTTAAACTCAGTCATTGTATCCCCAAAACCTTTGTCTCCCATCCTTCTGAAAACAGGTAAAATGAGTCAGTGCCTTTTCCTCTGGGAGGTAAATTACTCCACATTCCCACAGTGACCAGGAATACACAATGCACATAACATGTATTGTTACCAAAGACACTGAATGTTCTACATCTATATGATCTGGCACATCTCAGTATAATGGTCTTTGAAGGCTGGCTCTAACATTCCGGTAACAGTCATCATAATGTTAAACACAATTTCCTTAAAATAGGCCTGTCTCAGTAATATTAACTTACTTATTTTTTAACAGGCTGCTTGGAAAAGGAAGATTCTGCTGAACATCAATGCAACCTCCCAGAGGCCACCGAAAGATGACTTATTCACACTATTCCTTATTCTATTCAAGGGATCCTGCTTGGACTGGTATGTTTCATTAATGATGCCATTAACCATCAGCTGAATTAAGGGCAAAAGTCATGTTCTCAAGAGACTAGTTAAGTATCACTAATTGCTTGATCCAGAAGTGGCAGTTGTAACTTTGAAAATATATAGTTGCAATTTTAAGTGGAAAAGAGAAAAATGCTTCACTTTTAAATAAACCTCTTTTTATGAATAGTTCTGCTAAAATCATAGTACGTGAAGTGCTTTCCACAGGACCTCTCTGTTAATAAAGTCAGATGCTTTATTAAAGTCAATGAATGTACAAAACTGAGATTCATTGAACCGTCTTTCTCCAAGACTTCATGAGGAACAAATATCCTATCTACGGACCAGGTTTAGGTCTAAAGCCAGTTTATGACTCGGAAGGGATTTCCTGTGCTCTTTGCATTTGGCTGAAAATCACTCTACAGAATATCTTGCTAGGAATGCTCATAAGACTCATTCCTCTGTGGTTATTGAAATCTGTTGGGTTACTTGTTTTACAGAGTGATAGTGATTGAACTGTGCCAATCATCAGGGTCTTTACCGTTCATCCAAATGAAGTTAGATAGTTTGCAAAGGAGCATGACTAATGCCTATTCTGCCACGTTTTAATAGTTTAGGTGGGTGTCATCTAGACCAAATGCCTTGTTTTTCAGAGACCCACTAATGGTATGGTTTTAGCAGCGAGCTGATTCATATATTGCAGATTCTGTATAGCATAGCTTGACATGCAATGCAAGTCAGCATTGAGCTATTTTAGTAGTTTGAAGTTAAAACAAGTCAAAAGGGATGCATACTCAATCCAGTAGTGTTTTGCTCTACACATATTTTCATTAAGTCGACTTTATTTTCCTTAAGTCGACTTAAGAAAACTGTAGTGTAGATGCAGGGTAAATTAAATCGACTTAAGCAAGCTTAAGTCGACTTAATTTACAAGTGTAGACGCAGCCTTTGTGTTTAAATCACCTGTCAACTTTTACCTTTTGAAGAAAATCACTGTTGGGTGGCTAAACTTTGGCACAGGAACAGGTGAAATTAAAAAGGGAAAGATTAAATGTTATGACATACTTGAGAGGCAGCCAAATGTAGACTATCTTACTCTGCCTCAAACACAACTGTTGCTGCTCTACTGTATTTTCAGGTAAAAAGAACAGCCCTCCCCCATTTGGCAATATGGAAGATTCTGGTTTTCATTCATATTGGCTTTCTACATGAGACATAATCTCTGACAGTTGGGCAAACTTTCAAAATTCTAAACAGATATGTATTTATCCTTGGACTTCAAAACCTGCTAAATTGAAACACTAGATTTCAACAATAATTATATTTGATGAATGAAATTTGAGAGTTATTTAGCAATAAGTTTCCACTGCATCAGAAACAATTATGTCTATTATGCTCCATATAAGGAAAGTTGCATTTGAGTGAGAAATTTACTTGAAATGAAATGTGCATACCCAGAAATTTTGTGCATTGAAAAGAAAAAGGTAATTTGGCTGTAGCTTTTTTACATTTGAAAAGAATGAACGAGAATGCATGTTCCAAAAATGAGAATAGTGACATGAATTTATCAGCATCATATTTGTGCACTTTGAACTGAAATAAATTTGCCCACTAGATTATCTATAATCCCTGGCCCCGTTTATACTCAATTCTATAACTCTTATCCAATGCAACTGTCTTAGTTTGAAATGATAGGATTTGATCTTCACTGCTAGTAACTGAAGAATGAAACCAAACCACTGTGAACTCCTCTTAGCTTCCTTCTTTCTGACTCCCTTTCATCCTGTGTTTCTATTTCCAAATATTTTTGGAGGAGGGAAACACAGGATGGATGATTAAAAAAAGATTATGTGCTCCATGGTGGGAGGAGAGAACAACTCAAACACCTTTTTTGTTGCAACTTGATCTTTGTGTAAAAAGCCTGATTGTGCCTAAAAAATTCTGTGTAGTTGGGTGGAGGGAATCCTACCCATTCCCATAACTCTCAGACAGGGTAGAGGGTTGAAGTTCAGCTGCTTCCTTGCTTCCTTCTCTGTCCCAATGGGCAGGAGAAGCACGTGCATCCATTCTATGCACCTGTTCGGCTGTTTTACTCATGGACCTAGCAATTCATCCACAATGCTGACTTACTTGGAGTCAGTAAGGAGGCTCCATCCTTTGTACCTGTTTCATTTGCAAGGAGGGAAGCTGAATACAGGTGAGGTTGAACAAATCGAGCTGCTTTAAATCCTGTGCATTGCTCTGTTCATGTGGCTGAAATGCTCCCAGCCTAACTTCTGTGTTGCCTGTTTTTCTGATATCCCATTGTCAATCAATTATAGTCTCTCCAGGGAACCTCAGTCTTCTGTCTCCAGTTCCACTGATCATGATCGAGTACCTAGCGGGTTCAGAGGTCCCCCTGGCACAGCCGTTCAGAAGGGATTAAATGGTGCAAACCTTTAAAACCTCCCATTGGCACTCTGCACCTGCATGAATTTCATCCTTTCTGTGTTGCATGTATTAGCTACTAGGATTTAAACAGAAAAGAAGGAACAATGCATGTGTGCTTGTGGGCTGATCTGGTATTGTGGCTCATATTTTTTCCCCAACTTGTTTTCTGCTATACTTACATGGTAATTCATCATAAAAGCTATATATTTTTAATTTTCTTATCTCTAAACAAGAACACCTTAGATAAATTCATTTGTTTGGTTTCTGTCTAGCATTTTGTGCAACACCCTCCGCTGTAGTATCTGGGAGCTTAAGGCTATCCGAAATTTAAAATATCAGAGCTGGACTAGATCTTCTGAAGACATTAAAGCCCTGATCCTGCTGACTTGGGTGGTTAACTTTAAGTATATAAATAGTCCTGTTGACTTTAATGATCAGCATGTACTTAAGTACTTTTCTGAATTGAAGTTGGGTCTAGAAGCATCCTCATACAGAGTTCTATCCCTCACTTCCAATCAGAACCTCTTCAGGATCTCCTCCATTTGCTGCTCAGAACACATGCTGAGTATTAGGTGCCTTTCCTGCTGAGTTATTCACCTTGGCTGCCTGTTCCCACCCCCACAAAGGCCTAACAGACATCACCCTGGGGACCTTATTTTCAATTATCCACCATTCTAAATCATGAATTATTTGTTGCTTTTATGCTCCCTTCAAATCACTCCTTATGGAACACTGCTGCTACTTTCTCTCTTCACTGCTCACAGTGTTCATTTAATAATAGGCCATTGTGGGTCTTCTAAACAGGATTTGCTCATGCTGGCAAAATGACTGTTCATCTGAATTTGAAAAGAGTGGGATCAGTTCTTATGAGGTGTTGATTACAGACAGAATTCTAATATTTTTGGTGGAGAAGACTATTAGAGGAAAATTTCTAAATTGGCTTTTTCTTTCAGTAAATTCTGGGGCACTTTCTCAGCGTGGGTCTCCTGTTCGTGCTTTAGTTTATTGTTAACATTAGTGCTTGTTACAGAGAAGTTAATATAAAATAAAAAATGAAGGGTGAGTAATAAGGAGAAGAAAAAAAATGTAGAGCAAGGTAACTTAGTTTGTCTGGCATTTTTACAAGAATCTCATTACGTAATTTAAGAGGGTAGGGGCAAAATGCATTAATCCTCCTCCTTCAAGCAGTAAGGGAAAATAATTAAAGTAATGAATCAGCAGTGTAGTTGCGTTCATAGTAATACTGTACCTTCCTGTGAGGGAGTGAACAAACACCACACTAGACTAGAGTAGGAAGATGTTAAAGATCTGTCTTAGAGACAGAAGCTGAACGTGGTTTTGCTCTGCAATATTGGGACTGGAGGGAGGCCACTCCTGCTGGGGTGTTTGAAATAGAGGAAGTGAGCTGGAGAACTGAGAGGTCATAGACCAATGGTTCCCAACCTTTTTGTCTCGAGGGCAACAGATATAATTTTTACAACCCTGAAGGGCTACCAGTCTCCACCCACCAGGCCATTCCCCACCGCAGCCAGAAGAAAGGAGTTCAATGAGGAGGCTGCCTTCTCGCTGATCTCCTGTCCCCTTGACTACAGCAAGCAGCCTACACCTGCCTTGTAGCCTCCATCAGTGGCTCCCTTCTGCAGACAGTAGGAGGGGGCCATGGGCCATTTGGAAAGCCCATGTAGCCACTTTTGGCCTCCAGGCCACAGATTGGGAACCACTGTCCTAGACAGTGATCTGAGCAGACCACATCTAGGAATCTTAGGAGAAGTCAGGCCTGGGGAAAGGTTTGGACTTCTTGTTCATGAACGGCTTGTTTGTTATAACACCAGCCCAGGAAGGCATTGAATTTTTGGCCCGATGCTGATCTCTGTTTTAGAGCAGGTAGGATCGTCTCTGACTTATGTTTCCTCCTTGCACTTTGACTTCCAGATATAGCTAAAACCAATTCCAAATAAAACTTAGGCAAAGACTATATTTCTTGGTGTGGTGCTCCATCTCCCATCAGGAATGAAATCCTAGAAGTCTCAGTTTCACTCAGATTCCAAAACACCTTCAGAATGTTCAAATTAATAGTCTAGAACTTTGGAGGAAAGCAGTGGAACAATTACAGAACTATCAGAGACTTGGTATCAGAAGACAAGTTCTCAAACTTATTATATTAGTTGTGCTTAATAATGTATTTTTTATGTGCTTAATAATAGTATTTTCTTTCTGCTCGTTTTAAGTTTCATTCCTATGTTTGTTTATTTTTCAGACATAAATATTGGCAGAAAAGTTGAAGCTTTGCTGTTTTCAGTTGTGTAATCCTGATTTGGTGCATAGCCAAGGAACATGATACTGCCCTTACAAGCTGAAATGCCTTGAAGACCTCGGCTCTGCGTTCATTCCTCCCAAAGCAATGGTTTTCTCTGCAATGTTGATGTCTGCCCACGCTAGGGCACTGAATGCTACTTTTATTGTCTACGAAAATGCCTATACGAATTTTACCACTCCCCAATTTTTGCTTCGTAGTGGCACAACACAGCCATTGAAATACAGTTCAGGTGCCATGGTCACCACTGAGATAAGTACTTTACTAGTGAACAGTACAGCTATTCTGCCAACACAAGAAGTTTTCAAGAGCTTGAGTCTGCCACTCCAGATCATTCTTTCTGCTGCTATGATATTTATATTATTGGTTTCTTTTCTTGGAAACTTTGTTGTCTGCCTCATGGTCTACCAGAAGGCTGCCATGCGATCTGCAATTAACATTCTCTTAGCAAGCTTGGCTTTTGCAGACATGTTGCTTGCAGTGCTTAACATGCCTTTTGCTCTGATAACCATCATTACCACGCGCTGGATTTTTGGGGATGTCTTCTGCAGAGTCTCTGCCATGTTTTTCTGGCTGTTTGTCATAGAAGGGGTGGCGATCCTACTCATTATTAGCATTGATAGATTCCTTATTATAGTGCAGAGGCAAGATAAACTGAATCCTTACCGTGCAAAAATTCTCATTGCTGTTTCATGGGCTGCATCCTTTGTTGTGGCTTTTCCATTATCTGTGGGGAACCCCAACCTGCAGATACCTTCTAGAGCTCCTCAGTGTGTTTTTGGCTACACCACAAGTTCTGGCTACCAGGCCTATGTGATCTTAGTTGTACTCATTTCTTTTTTTATCCCATTCATGGTGATGCTGTACTCTTTTATGGGCATACTCAACACCGTACGTCACAATGCAGTTCGTATCCATAGCCATCCTGATAGCATATGCCTCAGCCAGGCCAGCAAGCTTGGGCTCATGAGCCTCCAGAGACCTTTCCAAATGAACATTGATATGAGCTTTAAAACTCGTGCCTTCACAACCATATTGATTTTGTTCATTGTCTTCATCCTCTGTTGGGCGCCCTTCACCACCTACAGCCTTATTGCCACATTTAACCGTCACTTTTACCGCAAGCACAACTTTTTTGAGATAAGTACTTGGCTGCTTTGGCTCTGCTACCTCAAATCTGCACTGAATCCATTGATTTACTACTGGAGGATTAAGAAATTTCATGACGCATGCTTAGACTTAATGCCCAAATACTTCAAGTTTTTGCCACAGCTACCCGGTCACACGAGAAGACGCATTCGGCCCAGTGCCATCTACGTGTGTGGGGAACACCGGACGGTTGTGTAAAATTGCAGCTATTTGACATGATTATTTTCTGGGATTATTTGTTTTATTTTAATATGGCTCCTTCAGCAGCCATATCTTACAACTTGACTGTTTTCCAATACCTTGTGCAATTTTATGGAAGAAGGTGGATGATCAGAGCTGGGTCTGCTGTCAGAAACAATGTAAACAAATGTTACCTCCAGGATTCAATGGAAACTCAGTTTTTTTAAAATTACATTTCTAATATTTTGTCAGTTTTCTGCTTATTAAGCCTGCAATTGTATCTAATTGTAGGGTTTTTATGCTGCTATGGTACAGTATATTTAGTTGGTGTAATTCTTCTGAAAATGTTGCTGCTTCCTGCCAAGATATTAGAGCCAAAAAGTCACATTTAGGTACTTTCTATTTAAATTTAACAACGTTTCAGGAGTTTTCGTGATAACATTAGAACCTTTTAAAATATTTCCATTAATATTTTGTGCACTTTACAAAACTTGCTACAGAATCTGTTTTCCAGAACATTTGCAATGCCTGTAGAGGAGTTTTTAAAAATGGTTTTTACACATTATAGTGGTAGTTTAATGAAAGATCTACTTAATCTTTAGGAAGGCAGATTTACATTGATGTACCTACAGCTACAGTTACTGATTTGCTGGGTATTATTTCTGAAAATTAACAAAATGGTATATTAACTTTTTAACCACAGTGAAACAAAAGCAAATTGAAAAGACGAAGCATCATGCCCAAAGTGTAAGGTTAACATAGGTTCTGAAAAAAATGGCTTCATGCAGAAGTTGATATTTTTGATCATTGCACACCTTTTAATATTTTGGTGGTTACGAAACTTCCAAATCTCCTGCTATGTCGAAAAGTCAAAGTTATGAGTGATGACTGTGATCTTTCAATTTACAGTGTGTGAGCAGGTGGCTGTTCCCATGCAGAACCCTAAGGAAGTCTGTGATTGCCTGAGTGGAGTATTCCACTCTCACAGGCTTTCTAAATAGGCAGAATCAAGGCCTGACGGTCTATGGCCAAGGGAAAATTGGAACAGGTGTTTCTGGGTTGTTTTTTTTCTTAAAAAAAAAAAAAAAAAGGCACATGAACCATGTTTTGGATGGCGACAATAATAAACATCTTCATCTAAAGACTGGCCACAGCCCTACAGTTTATAACCACAACAAAAATTTGAGAGAGTCTTTTAGTGGAACAATCTGATTGGGAAGATGGTTTATCAAATGGGAAAATGCTGGAAAACTATTTCAGAATTTATGATTGAGGAGATTTGGGCAATGGGCTTGAGTGGAATGGAAATTCCTGTCTATTTCTTTACATTGTGGTTCCCCCCATCTCCCACTCATATGTCTCACTAATTTACTATGTATTGCAAATCAGCTTGTTTAGTGGAAGGTTCTTTTACTGGAAATACCAGACCATCTCTTGGATTTACATCAGGTACTGACTTTGCCTTTGTTGATAACTGCCTTGAAAACATCCATTCTTCTTTAAGAATAGGAAAAATGTTGGTGGATTTCCCTCCGTGATTGGAATCCAGGTATGTATTTTTATCAACCTCATAAACTTGAATATGATAGGTGAATCAGATCAACAGGGCAAATTTGTGGCTTTTAAGTGGCAGCCCTGAATTGGGAATCGGGTGAGGAGGGTCTGTACCACAGAGGAGATTGCTCTTGCCAAAGGCACAGTCTTTTCTGGACTGTGTTTGTATGGATGAGTGCAACCTGCTCCATCTGTACAGAACCCAAGTGACTACTAATTGAAGGATCAGATTGCACCAGCTTTGCTCCAAGTAGTGGGTAGAGTCATACCCTGCTTCCATCACACCGCCTCTTTCGACATCCTACTCTCCAATAGTGAGCAGCCCCTGTAATCTCCAGAATGCGGAGTCTGTTCTTCTGCGTGTCTCCTTCTGAGTTGCATAGGGCTTTTTGTGGGTGGGGCATGAGAGTGTGAAAGAAGCTGCTGCTTCTGTATGAATGTATAGGGACCACTCACTATCTGGAGAGGAGGTCTGGATTGGATTTTATGAAGCTATATAGTGAAGGGCTAAGACAACTCTAAAAATAATCTTGACTTCTCTTACTGACAAATATTGATAAAAGGATAATTGATTTTGAACATATTAAAGGAGGAATTTTGCTTTGATTTATTTAATTTCTTAAGAGTATCTTGCTCTGAACCTATAAATGCACTGCTGCTCAATGCATATTTGACAAGGCTTCCAAGTAAGGCACCAAGGTAAAGGTGTTGTTCAAACGAAGAGGCCCCTTTGAAATCAGCTCTTACATTCACATTTAATTCTTCCAGTGGCATCATTGAGACAATAATCTTTGATCAGATGACAGGCAGCAATAGAGTTTTAGTGCAAAACATCTCATTTTATGTGTTCCTCTGAGAGTATAACTCTCATTTTTAATTAATTTTGCATCTGTGGCTGCAGTTTACGGTCTGGCGTGGTATAGATTTTCTATTTCAGAGCTATCAAACCCTTTTCTCTCTGAAAACAGAAAAAATGTGCTATAATTAATGTAATAGGAAGAGAGTATACACATGCTAACACTGGCAGGAGAATATATTTTTGCTCTGTCTTCCAAAGGAGTAAAACCAGTTTCAATAGGATGAGTAATCGAGTGAGGTTGGCTAAATAATTCCTTGAAGGGGGAACATGACCTTCTGGGGATTTCATAATCTCTGATCTGTGCAAACTGTGAAGGAGAAGTTCCATCTGTCAAAAATTTGATTTGTCTTGGTAATGCTGTGTTTAAGCCCAGGTTGGAGCATGTTCTCTTCTCAGTGCTTGATCTGTTAATGTAGAAACACTGTATTGGGCCAAATCCAGAGGTGACTTAAGTGGGGTATAACATATACCCTGAATGGGTTTGGGGGATTGGGAAGTTAGCAGAAAAAACAGAACAGCTAACCAGGAAAGTCCTAAAAAGCAAAGGTGGCTTGCTCAACATAAACATTCAATCTGTTTACCAATGTGTAATATTGTATCCAGTTGGCTATTACAGAGCAGTGCCTTGTTAATTTCAGTTGAATTCCTAAAACCAAGTTGAAGATTTATAGACTGCCATGATCCTGCAAACACATAACTTTACACGTAAGTATTTGCAGTATTCGGGCCATTATGTAAGAAAATGTTTTGCCAGAGGCAATTTTAAAATCAATAATAAATTTGATCCTTTTCAATTCTAGGATATTAAAATATTCTTTCTTTCCAAAAATAACTTTTTTTTAACTCATTACTGAACTGTGTTCCTTTCTATTATATCTTGAAATTTCTTTGGTATTGAAGATGAAGATGAATGTATTTTTTTTTATTAGTTTGCCGTTATCTCAGTGTTGTTCAATCAAAGCATGAAGCTGTCACTTTTCATTTGTACAAATTTGTTGCTAAAATTAGTTTTTTGTACTCTTAAGAGATGTTGAATATTCTTTGATATTTTTTGCTACTTATGTGAAGGTATTTATGTATATAGAGAGGAAAATGTTTTGTCTCCTATCTTGATCTGTTGATTTTCCCTTTTATGCCTGATGCTTTTATAATTTCTTTTATTTGGTTCTGTGCTTACATGACTGCCAGATTTTAATGTTCTTTCTAAGCACATATGTGGTTTTTCACTCTCAAGTCATGCATCATTGCTCTCCTTGAAAGATATGTTGGTTTATTTTTTATGTGAAAGAGGAACTGCAGAACATAACAATTGTTGTAATTGAAATGGTGAAGAATTTCTCAAGTCCATTTTTCCTGGAGCCACTACTTTCTCCTTATGAACTGGTTTAATCTTTTTGAGCAGTAGTAATTTACCTATGTGGAGAAACCTTGAATTTATTGTTTTAAAACAAATTGCTAAGTAGAATTGTGTTGTATTTTCTGTACATATCATACTGACAAAAATAACTGAAAAACAAAAAAGGAAAATAAACATGAACATTCTTCAACCATGTGGAAAGTCAGCAACATTAAGAAATTATTATATTCACACTCAAATCCAGGCCTGTCAAAATACCAATAATTTTAATATCTGATTTATTATTTCAGATATTTTTCAAGTTTCCTTTATAAGTCATATAATGAAGATGGTATCTGTGCCATTAGGATCTTCCCTATGTAATTTTTGTTCAACCCAAAACATTATTTCCTGTATGGTGATTGTACAACGAAATGCAGTAATCCTAAAACTACTATGGAGGTGATGGCAATATATTCTGAAAAAAATGTTAGCATTTTCAGTGAAGGAAAGAGTGAAAGTCTAAGGTAGGATACATAACTTTATTTCCATCTAAAGTAGGTGTGCTGCCTTTTGGCTATAGCCGAGTAAGGAAAATCAACTTGGTGTGGAATAAATAGCACATATGCCACGGGCTTTGGTACAGTCGAGCATGATTCATTTCCACACATGACAGCGACCTTTATGACTCAGTTTTTGCCTGTTTGTAACTGATGGATTATTTCTGTTGGTAGTAAAAGTAAAAATTGGGGTGAACTGGATGATAGGCATCTGATGGTTTATTGGGAATTTTCAAGTAGTAAATGCTAATAATTTTTGAAAATTATGAAGAACCAATGTGGTACTAAAGGACTGTTAAAAAGTGATGTGAAGCTGGCTAAGGACTTGTCTACACATGGAAGCTTCAATATTGGTAACAAAACAG
The DNA here is from genome assembly GCA_007922175.1 of Pelusios castaneus. Taxonomy (NCBI): domain Eukaryota; kingdom Metazoa; phylum Chordata; order Testudines; family Pelomedusidae; genus Pelusios; species Pelusios castaneus. The sequence continues at coordinate 2,451,081 of ML686195.1, read as the reverse complement.
GATGCTGCTCAGATTTTAAGCAGGGATATATAGAATGCAGGATTGGGAACCCAATGTGTCTCTGACATCACTAATTTATGTGGCTCTACATAGTGTATAGATTATGTTCACCAGTAGAGACCCCAGTTTAGCAAAGCACTTTGTGCTTTAAATATTCTTGACATCAGTTGGACTAAAATACATGCTTAAGTGCTTTTCTATATCAGTCCCATATAGTATAAGTAACTGCAGAATTCCAGTGAATTAATTACTCCTCAGTTTGAACATGCCTGGCAGAAAATGTGATGAACTAAATTGATTTCAGAATTTCTGATAAGCCTAACAGTTCCCTCACAACCATTCTCATCAGGGAAGCAACTGTTGTTTCTAGCAAGTTTTGCTTTTTGTGCAGTCTGAAAACAAGATTACTATATTTTATTACAGAAGAAAACAAATGGGAAAGAGAGGACATCATAAAGTCAATGGTGTTGTTAATACTTTAAACACTGTTTTTTTGGATACTTCTGTAATTTTGTTAATGTTCAGCAAAACCACAGTTTCTAGGGATTGCTACCAGAAGGATGTGCCTGAATTCAGATGTTATCAAAGATACCAGTAGTTTGCTTTTATACACACAGTGTTGATTTTTTTTAAAGCAAGTTGTGCAATCATTTTATAACACATTTATAGAAACATTAAAATCTTCAGAAATTGAAATATTGCAGAGTATACAATATTATACAACTGCAAGCTTTGCATAGTGCAGTAATTCTAAAGCAGGATTTGTACCTGTTTATTTGCCAGTGTCTAAAGACTCAGTTTGCTACCAAGTGGCTGAAGAACATAGCCACAGTGAAGCCACCATACTTGTAGCAGTAACTGGCATTCTGTCTCAAGCAGATCACTGCATGGAAACCTCCTTGGTTGGTTTGATACAATTTAGTTTAGGTCACCAACAATACAAATTGGAGTTGTCTTCTCTGATAACCACCTCCCCCCTTCTTGACCAAAATTTTCCAGGGCTATTGATCCCTTTTATGCGACTGCCTGACATAGGTGTGTGTGTGTGTGTGTGTGTGTGTGTGTGTGTGTGTGTGTGTGTG
>ML686195.1:2439042-2449989 GCA_007922175.1 Pelusios castaneus | reverse complement strand
GTGTGTGTGTGTGTGTGTGTGTGTGTGTGTGTGTGTGTGTGTGTGTGAGAAACGATGATTGTGTATAGCCTGTGAAAGTAGACCACATTTTATGGCTTGTCAACATGAGGAAATTCCGAAACGTTAACGTAAGAAGAGTTAACTAAAGATGTGAAGTTAAACCCATGTGTGGATGCTTTCATTCAGGAGTAAAATGTCTGCACAAGCGCTACAGTGGCATAGCTATAGCTACTCTGCCATACTGTAGATACCACAGCAACAGAGTTTCTCTCACTGTAGTAAATTCTTTCCAAGAGATGGTAACTAGATTGATGGAAGACTTCTTCCATTGATCTAGCTGTGTCTGTATCAGGGTTAGGTTGACCCAACTGTGGCGCACAGGGCACATTTTTTGCAACCGTAAGAGATGTAGCTAGATCAACTTAAATTTTAAATATATACCTGGCTTTAGTTTGCTTAATCACAAAATTTCCCCTTGATGTTAAAGGCTAGTCTACACTATGACTTCTACAATTGTACAGCTACAGGGCTGCAGCTGTGCTGCTCTAGTGCTGTAGTCTAGGTGTCTCCTACATCAATGGAAGAGGTTTGTGCATTAATGTAGTTAATCCCTCTGTCCTAGAGAAGGTAGCTAGTTGGATGGAAAAGCTCATCCCTTGATCTAGCTGTCTTTACACCTGGGGTTAGGTCAGCCTAACTACAGCACTTGAGGTAGAGTGTAATTTTTGAATTATTGTTTTGTTTTATTTTTCTTTACAAGACAAATTTGTCACTTCAGAGTCTGAAAACAAAAAGGCATCATTCCATATATCTAGGTGCTTGATTATCAATTTTATTTCACTATAAACTTTTGTGTGCTGCTAAACACCTTGATCTGCCTCATCCTTTTGCAAACTCCTATTGTTATCAAAATAAACAGATCAATGCCCCACTCTCTAGATGCATATAGATATAATGTCTTCAGAAATCCTTGATGTTGGTCACTATTGGAGAAGCTCCTGACTTTTCTGTATAGCAGTTATTTGTTCTAAGATAGCAGTAAATAGTTTTACTTCTCACCATTTAAATGTTTTGTTGATCAAAGTTGAATTATAAGGTTAGTAATGGTCTTGCAAAGGCCTTTCTTTGTACTACTTTCTTTGCTTTTGAGATTCTTTCTATTCATAAGCTTGCTGTGGCAACGGTGCTTGGAACCCTCAGTATCTTTGTATGCACAACGAAAAGCTTCTCTTGGTGGTAATTGTGGAAGGCTGGTTTTCTTAATCAATTTTCTCATAGGAATTCATTACCTTGAAACCTGTGGCTAATAAGGGATGTTTTGAGCTTTTGAAGTTCAACTGATTTCCATGAAGGATACCATTACTAAGCAACAGATTCTGTGGGGTGTCTCTGGAGGGGCAAAAGCTACAGTACATACAAAAAGTAAAAGAAAACTCCAGCACCAGGAGTAGCAGGGAAAATAATTGATGAAATGACATCCTAGATTGAGCAATCACAACTAGTATCACATACAGTTTGTGTCCAAGAGACAGAGCTTTCTTGGAAGCCAGTCCTGTACTGTGGAATGAACTCAGTCCTGTACTGTGGAATGACCCTCTGCTCACAAACATCACAACCTCCGCTCCAAGTGCAAGGTGAGCTTGCCTTCTCTAACATAAACACACAGCAACATATACACTGAAAAATCAACCCCCGAGCAAATCACTATATTGCACACACACAGTAGAGCAAAGTCCACACATGCCACATGTTATCCTATTGCTTAATGAACTACTGGAAAGTACACATACTATGGTGAGAGTGGCATAATAACCTATACAGTAGAAGAGATATAGGAATGCTTGTTGCTTAGGCCATAAAGCATAATGTTTCTTCATATTGGTTTTGCTGTCTGGGTTTACTGTGTTAGAGTGGAAAGATGTATATGCAGGATGACTGGAATTATGACAGAGAAATTTTCTAGAGCCTTTGTAACTTGTATACTTTTTTGTTTTGGCTTTGTTGACGTCATCACCCTAGATGGTAGAAGTAAATTGAAAACACCACCCGCTCAAGGTTCCCTATTAATATGTATTTGACTTTTTAAAATTTGTTTTGACCTTGTCCATGTTTTTTTGTTTGTTTGTTTTCAGTTTGAGCAAACATTCAAACTGTGTATAGGTTACTGGAACAAATTTTGCATTATGTGAATTTCAGTCTCCGTGGCAGAAGTGTTTTACATAGTCATCCAATCAGGTGAGAAAAACAATACCATGTGACTTAAGTGACTAATTCCAGATAAGTAGTCCATTATACATTTTGGATAACTGTGACTGAGCCAGGACGTAAAACATTCTAAAAGATGGATTTGACAAATTTGAATTATACCCAATTCCATTCATGAAGGGAGAGAGTATGAGGCAATCTACAGTACATTTGTCAGATTAGTGGTTGCCCAAAGATGAGGATGAATCAATGAGTAAACAAAGCTCTTGGTTCTACACTACTCCCTCCCAGTCTAACATCTAGTCATGACCTAAAGAAACAGGAGACAGGTCTCATTTGAGCTACCACCTCACTCAGCTGAAAAGTCCTTGAAAAATCTGCCTATTTTAGTGTGATCTACAGAATATGTATTACATTGATTACTTAAGAATTTCCAGTTATCGCTTTGAAAGTTGACAGGTTCTTGTCCCGAGACCAGGCCCAGCATTATTCGAGGGTTAGGAACCACGGTGTGTAACACTCACTCTGTAGGAATGTCTTGGTTTACCAATAGTTTATTCATACATTTAGCACAGTTACAAATATCCCAGTTCAGTCAGGTAGATGGAGATGCTACAGTACATATATCTGCACATCTATATACTCACACCGTCCCTTGTAGAACAATCTGACATGTTAGCCATCGTTTTCCTTATCACCATCACCCTCCCCCTCATCAACAGTGGCCATCAATCTGGCACTTCATAAACTCATAGACTTTAAGGTCAGACGGGATCGTTACGATAGTCTATAGTCTGACATCCTGCACAACACAGGCCACAAAACCTCACCCATTCATTCCTGTAATAGACCCCTAACCTATGACTGAGTAATGAAGTCCTCATACCATGGTTTAAAGCAGGGGTGTGAAACGTGTGGGCTGAATGTGGCCCATAAACTTCTTCCATCCGGCCCACGACTACACTCAGTGGGAGCATGCTTTCTCCTTAACAGAGAGAAAGAGAGAGAGTTCTTGCATACTATGCACTCCTGGGGGAATTTTGCCCTGGGGAAAAATTTCTTCCCAATTCCAAATACTGTGATCAGCCAAACCCAAGTTGACAAGACTCACGAGCCAGACACCCAGAAAGAATTCTTCATAGTAACTCAGAACCCACTTCATCTGACATCTTGTTACTGGCCATTGGGCATATTTACCATTGGTAGCCAAAGATTAGTTAATTGCCAAATTAGGGTGTCCCATCATACCATCCCCTCCATAAACTTATGAAACTCAGTCTTGAAGCCAACTAGGGTTTTTTCCCCCCATCGATCGCCTTGGGCTATATCTCATTCTACTGCCGTTAGGATGCAACTTTTATAATACGCTACACTGAAAGCACTACGTCTGATCCATGTTCAGTGAGGGTTTCCCCCCTTTTCTTTATTTGCATTTCCTTATTTTACTAAGGTTGGAGTGTCCTCCTATAGACTCGTGTATCAATGATCTCAACTTATTGTCACATACGTCAATTTTTTCCCATGGCCCACTTGTGGTTAGGTATCTGCAAATGTAACTCATACCTATTATGTGTGTCAGTTCATTGCCAGGACACTCTTGTGGTTAGATCAGGTTCCTGTAGTCAGAAATTCCTCTTAAACGCTCTATTTTCAATTCCCAAATACTTGGGGTTTTCCATTGGGCTGTTTATCTATGCTAAAGTTCATAGGCCTCAAGCTTTATGTTAACTATGCTAACTGATGAAACTCATATCTTATAGAATACAGGTCTATAGTTTCATTGCATTGCTGCTCAATATAATAAAGGGAGAATATAATGCAAATCAATAAATATAATAAAGGCAAGCTAGCTCTATGGCTATACAATATTCAGCAATGGAAAAAAGCTACACCCTTATAATATTTCCCACCACTCCCATGCAAAACAAAAGGAAACAAATTAACAGAAATATCCTAACACCCCCATAGCTAAAATGTCCTGTTATTCCCATACTGGGCCTTTCTTGTGCAGCACCTTCCAGTTATGATAAATGGTTCCAAAGAGGGTGGTGGATTTTGTATGTGAACAAATTATAAGGAATAGGTTGAGACAACTGAGTTCAAACTCACATTAATAGTTGCATAAAATGTGGCATTAAGTCACAACGTATGCTGGGGCTGAAGCAAAAATATGGACACTTTGTCTTTTCAGATATGTCAATATATATGTCTTTCTAATAGACTAGGTTTTTGCTTAATGATAAAGGCCGGCTTGATCTTGAGCCACAGGTCCAAATTTTATGGAAGTTTAGCTGTGAACTGGATCCAAACTACATGGCTCAGGCCTCTGCCACCTTTCTCTTTTTATATTCACATATGGGTTGAACTGGAACCCTAGTTAAAGCAACTGATTTTTGGCTGTGCAACCTAAAACACCGTACAGAAATCTGACTTTCAGAAAGGGCAAAATACCTACTCTGAAAATCAGGCCTTTTTTTGGTTTCTGAAGCTGGGGAAAGTGAGTTAAAGTTGACGCACTCAGTCACTAGTCACTTCTGAAAGTGACTGAATCTGAATCCCTACTAACTTTAGAGAAGTTCAGATCTACAGCTGCATGTAAACTTCAGAGCTTGAGCTCCTTTCTATTTCAAGATAACAGTCTATATCTGCTGGATGTGTTATGTATGTCAGATATCTATTAGCTTTTCAAAAATTATTCAGCTACTAACAAACAGGAATTCTCTTCCTGAATGTATCATTCTGTGTCAAGCTCTAGACCAGGGGTCAGCAACCCAAAAGATAAGTCATTTTTTAAAATTGTTTCAATAACCCAGTGTTTTGAGAGCCACAGTGGGTGTAGTCCCTGGTTTGGGATAAGGGGAGCTGGGCCAGGGTGCCTGCCATAGAGTGCCCGGGGGGGGGGGGGCGGAGCTTGGAACCAGGAATGGCCCCCCCTGCAGGATCCCTCAGTAGCAGGAGGGGAGCCTGGTGTGGGCCACCCACAGGGTCCCCTGGCTTCAGGGTGAGCCTGGAGCCAGGAGTGGGTTGCCTGCAAGATCCCTCAGTGATGTGGCAGCCTGAAGCCGCAAGGAGGCAGTCAAAAAGCCGCATGCAGCTCCAGAGCTGCAGGTTCTAGAGTAGGGGTCTGCACCCTGTCAATTATGAACCAAGAAGTGGTAAGGTACAATCTCCAATTAATTGACCACACTGATCATTAAACCCGGTCCTGGCTAGCACAATTAATATTTTAAAATGCAACTATGGATCATTTAAATAGATGCTTTTGACAATCCTACTGTAGGGAAGTTTGAGTCAAACATACCTAGAAATTACTTCATTTTTCAAAATGTACAAATTATAATGTAGTGGCTCTGTCTGTTGGCTTCAAGGAGCAAGTAAGAGGAGGCCTTCCTTTTGATATAGTGTGTTGGATTTACTCAAAAAGCAGTTAACATATTACATAGGCATTAGCTTGTAGAAAAGAACTGTTATGTTCTTCAAGCAATGTCCCGGTGGTGTTGCATCCTTTCTTGGAGATCTTTCCAGCAGCACTTGTCTGGATTGCTTGTGTGCAGCTCCCATCTTGCGGCCTCGTTGGTGCCCTTCTGAATTGTCCATGGTCTGAAATAGAGCCCTTCTGCAGTGCAATTTTTAACTTAGAATTTAATTTGGTTTTAGTCATAGTTAAACTAGTTTTAGTCATTAGATTACTTACCCATTGTTTTAAAAAAGAAAAAGAAAATTTTTCTTTTCATTCCTTCAGAAAGTAGTCTAGTAGAATAGGATTTAAGCACACAAGATGCCAGGCTACCCAGGATTTAACAGGTGCACCTCCTGAAGGGATGCCATGTTGGTGTCAGATGGGCATGCCTAATGTGTCCGTTGCCTTGGCAAGACACATGTCCCACAGAAGTGCACCTATTGAAAAAAAGAGAGAGGGAGGAGAGACAGAGATCTGAGGCTAAAACTCATTCTAATGGAAAAGTCTCTCAGATCTGCCTCTGACCCAGGACCAGACCAGCCTTCATCTAACATTGACGAGAGAACCTCTAAGAAGTGCCTTATCGCCTACTCCCTCTAAGGTGACAGGAGAGGCTGCTCACCTAAGTGATGCTCCCCAACCAAAAGAACAAAAGAGGCTTCCAGCTTCTCAGGTACGATGCAGGCTCTACCACCCAAAGGCTTGAACTGCCAGAGTGATGAGTCAAGAGATAAGTGCAAACGGTACTCCTCAAACATGGTAGCATCCAAAGACCGGGCACACAAATGGCCAGAAAAGAATTCCACAGCACCGTCTGTGACATAACCTGAGATGATGGGACCAAGTGTGATACTAATATGCACCATGGTGCCAACAGCCACCTCAGCACCGCAAATCACACCAGTACCTATAACTGCACAGGAGGTGGAGTTTTCATCTGAATACACCTCACCTACTACTAGACTATCACTTGAGCCATCTCATTATATTCCTCAAAGTCCACACAGATTATACCTTTTTTTTATGGTCCACCCCAGCCTTATCACCCAATGCCATACCATATACAATGGTAGAATTAGGATGCCTGGTCATCTTATTCCAAGGATTACTGCAGACCCTCCATCTCTCAGACAGGGAGATAAGACATCCCAATTTTTCCAGACACTCACCCACAGCTGCATCAACCATGCTGATTGAGAAAACTTAATCAGGGGGACACAAGCATGAGATTGGAAAGGCACCTTCCCAATCAGGAATCCTTCTCATCTCCTGATGAAGCTGTGATTACCCCTGTGCCTCCCCAACACACACCAATAGAAGACTAAACAATTCAATGAACTTTTCTAAAGAATTGTGAAAGATGTGGACATCCCCCTGGAAAAGGGTCATGGAATCTCACCACGGTCTATTAAAGATTTGCATACACCCACCTCTGCAAAAACAGCACTACCTATGGATGAAGTGCTTATAGAACCATCAACCTAATGTGGCAAAGTTCGGTCACCATTCCTCCTACCAACAAAAGGAATGATAGGAAAAACTTTATTCCAGCAAAAGATATGGAATTTCTATTTACCCACCTACCTTAAAATTCCCTGCTTGGGGATGCGGCAACTCAAAGAAGCAAATAGCCACATCCAAGAGCAACCCCACATACTAAGGATTGGAAAAGGCTGGCTCTACTTGGCAGGAAGCTATATTCTTCCATCCTTTTAATGTGAGTATCCTATTATGAGGCATTACTATATAATTATGATTATAATATATATGAGAAATTATCCTAGTTTATTAATGACATTCCAGAAAATAAGAGAGCAGTACAAGGAACTGATTAATGAAGGACAGTTTGTAGCCAGGACATCACTGCAGGCTTATCTGGATGCTGCAGATATGGCTTCCAGAAAAAAGGCCACTGCCATAGTTGTGTGAGGGGCCTCATGGCTTCATGTGGTAGCTCTTCCCTGAGAACTCCAAATCAAAATTGAGACTCTTCCTTTTGGCAAGACACAGCTCTTCACAGAAAAAAACTAATGAGGTCCTGCAGTCTGTGAAGGACTCCAGGATGATGCTCAGGATGCTTGGCATATATGCTCCTAGAATGAACAGGAGACTGTTCAGATTCCTGTGACCCAGGCCTCCTGGGATAACCACATGAATATGCAAAAATCAGGGCAAGCTGCAAAATTGAGAGCCAAAGCTCTAAACCTTGATGGGTAGCACTTAAGCCAGACTCCTGATCAATAACAAATCATGCTTCTGATTCCCCACACTGGTTATCAAGAAGCTTATAAAGTTTGCCGATGATACCAAGGTGGGAGGGGTTCCAAGTGCTTTGGAGGATAGGTTCACAATTCAAAATAATTTGGACAAACTGGTGAAATGGTCTGAGGTAAATAGAATGACATTCAATCAAGACAAGTGCAAAGTACTCCACTTAGGAAAAAACAATCAATTGCACACATACAAAATGGGCAATGACTACATAGGAAGGAGTACTGCGGAAAGGATCTGGGTGTCATAATGAACCACAAGCTAAATATGAGTCAACAGTGTAACACTGTTGCAAAAAAAAGCAAACACCATTCTGGGATGCATTAACAGGAGTATTGTAAGTAAGACACGAGAAGTAATTCCTCTGCTCTACTCCTCACTGATTAGGCCTCAACTGGAGTATTGTGTCCAGTTCTTGGTGCCTCATTTCAGGAAAGATGTGGACAAATTGGGGAAAGGCCAGAGAAGAGCAACACAAATGATTAAAGGCCTGGAACTCTTGATTTATGAGGGCAGATTGAGAGAGCTGGGTTTGTTCAGTCCGTAAAAGAGGAGACAGAGGGGACATGATAACAGTTTTCAAGTACCTAAAAGGTTGTCACAAGGAGGAGGGAGAAAAATTATTCTCCTTAATGGCCGATGATAGGACAAGAAGCAATGGGCTTAAATTACAGCAAGGGAGGTTTAGGTTGGACATTAGGAAAAAATTCAGGGTGATAAACTACTGGAATAAGTTGTCTAGGCAGGTTGTGGAAGTTTTTAAGAGCAGGTTAGACAAGCACCTGTCAGGGATAGTTTAAGAGAGTACTTGGTCCTGCCATGAATACAGGGGACTGGACTCAATGATCTCTCATGGTCCCTTCCAGGTTCTATGATTCGATGATTCTATAAGTTGGTGGCAGTGGGGGAACTTAGTGCACTCATGGCATATCCACCCTACACAATTTTTCATAAAGACAAAGTTGTTTCGATCCCACACAAAGTTCTTATAGAACATGATATCGTACTTCCATATCAATCAAACCATTAATCTATCTATTTTTTATCTGAAGCCTCATGATAATGGACAGCACGTTGCACTTCCTACACTGGAAGTTAGATGGGCAGTAGCATTCTACTGCGAAAGAACATAACCCTTTAGAAAATCAAACAAGCTTTTTGTCTCCAAGGGAAATGCTATATCCAACCAGAGACTATTCAAGTGGATAACAGGTTTCATTCAACTATATTATGAACAAAAAAAATTAAAAGCTCCCCCAGGGATCAGAGCACACTCAACCAGCACCATAGCTGCTTTGGTGGCCTTTTAAAATAATGTCCCTATCATGGACATATGCAAAGCGGTGACATAGTCCTCAGGCCATACCTTCATTAAACATTATGCAGTGGGCCAAGCATCCACTGGGGATGCTGCCCTAGGTCTCAAAATCATAGAATCAGAGAATATTAGGGGTTGAAGGAACCTCATGCTAAAAGCAGGACTAGTCTCACTGAATCATTCCAGCCAGGGTTTTGTCTAACTGAGCCTTAAAAGTCTCCACCACCTCCCTAGGTAATCCATTCCAATGCTTCACCACCCTCCTAGTGAGAAAGTTGCTCCTCATATCCAACCTAGACTCCCAAGCTGCAACTTGAAACCATTGCTCCTTGTTCTGTCCTCTGTCACAACTGAGAATAGCCTAGCTCCCTCCTCTTTGGAGCACCCTTTCAAGTAGTTGAAGGTTGCAATCAAATCCCCCCCTCAGTCTTCTCTTCTGCAGACAAAATAAGCCTAGTTCCTTCAGTCTCTCCTTGTACGTCATGTGTCCCAGCCCCCTAATCATTTTTGTTGCCCTCTGCAGGACTCTTTCTAATTTGTCCACCTCCTTTCTATAGAGGGGAGCCCCAAAACTGGACACAATATTCCAGTTGCGGCCTTACCAGTGCCAAACAGAGGGGAGTAATCACATCCCTCGATCTGCTGGCAACTAGTTTTTCTCTAGATTTGTTTCTTTTTTTTAAAAATCACCCATTCAGTGTGCAATGGCAGTCATCAAAGCTAACGGAATGTTGAGAATCCTTGGGAAAGGGATACATAACAAAACAGAAACTATCATATTGCCTCTTTTAAAATACATGGTAGACTCACATTTGGAATGCTGCATCCAGATCTGGTTGCCTGTGATGAGGCAGTGGCCCTTCACTAGTAATGCAGGGATCAAAGAGAGCCCTGAGAGATCAACCAATCGGGTGGGAGGGCTGCTGGACCAATCAGGGCACAGTTCAGGTTAGAAAAGCTGGCTGCAGGGGCAGACTGGGGCAGTCTGCCTTAGGTACTGGAGGGAGAAGGTCCTATGTGTTTAAGGGCTGTGGGATCAGCACCTAGGGCAGCTCCCTGGCACACCAGGGCTCTGAGTGAAAAGGGCCTGGAACCTAGCAGAGGTGGCCTATGGAGAACCCTGCGAGGGTGCTCAGTACTGAGCCTGCTGGGACTCGGGAGGAGCCAGACTGGAGCCAAGGAAGATCATGACTGCAGGGGCTCAAGGGGAGCCTAAAGAAAGCTGCAAGAGGTGGACTTGGAAGACGGTACGGGGGCTGTGGGGAAGTGGCCCAGGGGACCTTCTTGGACTGGGGGTTGAGACTATGCCTGGTATAAGGCATATAGAGTCCCTGGGCTGGGGCTTGGAGAACTGGGTGGGCCCAGATCTTGCCCCACTTCCCTCTGACCACTGGTGAGTGGTGAAGGACCAGAGGCAGCCACTGTGACCTAATGGGTTGCTGGGACTGGACTTTTCCCTGGAAGAGGGATTACCTGGGCTGGGACTGAGACTTGCCCAGAGGACTGGGTTGCTCTGGAAAGGGGTAGAAAACATGGACAGCACTGGACAATGGGGAAGGGGAGCAGACTTAAGCTTAATGTCCCAAATACCATTGCCAGGAGCTCTCACTAGGAGGGTCAGGCTGAGGGCCCTGTGACAATGCCCCATCTATCTATCTATCTATCTATCTATCTATCTATCTATCTATCTATC